>PYAF01000745.1:653513-664264 GCA_007407185.1 Glycine tomentella | reverse complement strand
GGGGGGGGGGGGGGGGGGGGGGGGGGGGGGGAACTAAGCTTCTGCTCTATAATGAAGGCTATTACATCTCTGCTCTCTACTCTAGTGTGTCAAATGCTTGCACTTGGTTTTTGTTTCTTTTTTTCATTTTCTTTTTCAAGTCACTTTGTAATTACTGCTACAAAAACTTTATTGTTCTAAATTCTAAACCCAAATTCAACTCATTTAGCTCTCATCTTTCTGTTTGGAGATACGCGTTCTTTTACACGTGACATTTGATTATAACAGAGACGCGCCCCCTTCAATCATCAGCAGGATCTAAGAAAAATCAAAGCAGAAAACGAAAACTGTTCCAAGTTATGAAAAGATTGAAACATTTCCTGAAGTGATGGTCTGATCTGATAACACGAGTTAAACATTCCACATATCATTCAAGCAAACACCAACGCTGCAAACCGCAAACGCAAAGGTCAAAGGGAGGCAAATGGAAACGCTGCAAACCCTAGAGAAGGTTCGATAACTTCGATGAGGATCATTCGGGTCATGGGCTTGGCCCATCAAACAAAGAAGTCCGAAGCCGATGTGGAAGACGGTGGTACTTACACGTGTCAAGTGTCAATACGAGGATAAGGTCTTAGTCTCTTTGATTTAGTAAATTGATTGAAACGTTAGAAGTGTGAAAGATAAGATAAGGCACTGATCACTGATGAGAGAGAGAAGAGAACCGTTGGCGTTGGGTGCATAGCGCATGGTGCATGTGACAAACAAGCCATCAAATTAAATTAAAACTGGTTTCTCTCGTTTTATTTTTTATTTAAAAAAAGGTGATGGGTTAAGCAAGAGCGTTGGATCCGGTAGCTTTATCCAAAATTGTAGGTAAAGTGGGGGCGAAATTACATTTGGGATGCATTTGGTTTGCATTTTGGTTTGCATGTGTTTTGTCCTATCTGGGTGCGTCAACCCCACAAGTGTAAAGTCACCCTGCTTCAGCATTCAGCGCCAAATTTCTATAAATACCCTATTCCTTCCACTTCTCTCTTGTTTAATTTTAGCTAATTCTTCGGTGAGAGTTAGAGATAGAGAAGAAGGCTCTTTTTTTCTCTTTCTTTTTTGTTGGTTTCTCTTGTTCTTTTTTGTAGGTACTGCAGTAGAAAGACCAAGACTTTATCCGTGTGCTTCACTTAGCTCAAGAGCGTGTAAGTTAATCTCCCTTTGTTTTCTCTTGTTGGGTCTGTTATGATTCTTTTCGAATTCTCCTCTCTTTTTTATTTATTTATTATTATTAAAGTGCAATGTTTAGGTGTGAATTAATTTTGATGTATGGCTTTCTGGGACGGAAAATATCACTCGGAATATGATTGTTTACAGAGCGCGTGTGTTAATTGTCGTATTGTCTGTTGTAAAAATCCCACTTGGTCTTGGTTTAGATCTGTCCCATGTGAATGTTTGTTTCTGCCTATAATAAACGCCGTTTGTGTTGTGACGGTTTGTCAAAGGTAGATGGAGCAGTTGAATATAATTTTGTTCTCGAATTAGATTCCAGATTTGCTTTTTGTGATATCTAATTTGATTTGATAACAATGGTTGGTCAACGGCTGTTAACTCTTATGGCTGGTGTTGGGCCTTTTCGTTTAACAAATATTCGTGGCGTTTTGTGAATGTGAATAAGATATTATTGACAGACCCTTTTTCAGAAGAAAACCAGATAAGGGTGGTTTGTTTTTGGCTATAGTGTGTGTCAGTTCTTATGTATCTTTCTGGCTAGCAGATAAATTTTATTGAGTTTGACTGAAATCTGTGTTGTTGTGGTGGGGAATGCAGACAATTCAGGCAAAGGCCAAAGTCGGAGTGTGTTAAGGTTTCTTAGGAGTTGCTGCTGTCTTGACTGAAGAAATGGAGGTATATGGCAAATCTATGGTTGCAGGTCCTGAAAATGTTATTTTTCTGTCAAGTATTTTGGGCCGAGAAGGTCCAATTCCTGGTCACAAATGCGACTGGAAATGTCAAAATGAACATGTTTGTGGAAACATGTATCGCTGCAAGCTAACTGGGCTGACTCACATCTGTGATAAAAACTGTAACCAGAGAATTTTGTATGACAACCATAGCTCCCTTTGTCGAGCTAGTGGTCAAATTTTCCTCCTTACGCCGGCAGAGGAACAGGCGGTGAGAGGCGTTCGAAGAAAGCTTGATGCAGAGAATTTGCCTTCTGAAAGCTGTGGTTTTAAGCGTAGACGGGGGGATGCCCAATTCCATCCTTCTCCTTTTGAGAGATCTTTCTCTGCTGTCAGCCCTATCTGCAGCCAAGTTAGAGATGGCATGGATATGAGCTAGATATATATATTATTTAACTGAAAAAACTCTATTTCACTTGTCCTTTTTTCCTCCATTTTTCTATCAGATGAGTATGAATAACGGAACTTGAACATTTATGGTTACTTATCGATGGACATGTATGTTCATCTATTGTAGGAACTCCTTATATTTCTAGTATCAATGTAATGTAGTGCTTAATGTAGCTTGACTGTTGAATGGGGATTTGAGCAGGCTTTATTTAGCATTCAGATAGTTATGAAATCTTAATTGACTTCAGTTTCTTGCTAACCTTGGTGAGAAGCAGACTGTTGTAGCTGGATCTGAATGGTGCCCTATGAATCTACGATGTACTTTAACTGTTAACATTTTCTAGCCAGCTGTTAGGTTTCTAGTGTTTCTGTAATCACAGGGCAGTGCTATTCAAGTATTAGTGTATTCATTGCCAAGACTAGTGCTGTTAAGTTGTATTATTTTACTCCTTTTATATCCCTCAATTCCACTGGAAACAGCTCACGATTATAGATCTTATCACTTATTAGGCTTTCAGGGTTAGGTTGATTGCCTTGACTTCTGTAAGCCCAGGTTCTCTCCAGTTCCTCACATGGACAAAGTTGTGCATGTGAAAACTAATTTTTCATTTTGCTGCCTAATTTCTTGATCTTTTGCAGGCTCAAGAGAGATGATAGTTCACATTTTCATTAATTCATCTTTTGATTGTCTTATTCATTCAATGAGTTAACTGATGTCTGGCTGTCTGAGTTTAATGTGACTTGTGCAGGTTTTGAAGCATGTGCTACCAAGGAGCATTCAAAACATTTGTGTTGCAATACTGAATAACATTTTAATATGGATTTGCTCTATACTAGAAGATGAAATATTGATACTTCTCTTGTTTTCTTGTAGGTATAAGCTTAGCTGCTCAGGCTCAAATATACCTCTGCTGAAGTTTATACAACAATGATGGGGCTGTAAGTAATGAGTCATGATGAGACTAAGCAGCTGGGACCTGGGACGGAGTGGATGTAACAGTTGAGGAAAGGACAGTTATGATGCTCTCAACAAGTTTTCGTGGAGGATCAAGACACTATGAAAAGTTGAAAAAGTCTGCATACTTAATTTCAACATAGTTTGAATTTTGAAGTTTAAGAACAAATGAATTTGTCTTCCACTGTATCATCTCTTGCCTATGGACTGTAGCATTGATTGAACAAATAAAAGTGACCTGTCCTGGGATACTGACAGGTGACAATTATCAGCACTGTCTATCACTCCAGCCTGCCTACATTTCCCTATATTGGAGGATTGAAAGTGATTTTCCCTTTATTTGAATCGGGAAAATAAACTCTCCTCAGCCTTGATGATGTTTTTTGCCAATTTTTTTGCTTCTGTATTCCAGGCAGATGTAAGTTTGTATCCTGATAATATTTAAATGCCGGAGGTTTGTAATTTGTAAGCATATCTTTTGTTTCTATTTTGACATTTGTATCACACCTTATAGTATGAAATTTGGAATAGTCGAGTTTTGTGCAGTTATTCAAAGCTTAGTTCATGTCTGTTTTTGAATTCTCCCTTTAAGCACTATTACACAGTTATTTAAAAATATATATATACAAGCCCCTCCCCTGTAAGCAAAGCCTAGTGGAAAATAAAGAAAAATCTAAGGGATTGTGAACTCGTTTTTGTAAAAAAATGGTGTTGAATTTTGATTGGTCTCCTTTTTATGAACTCGTTTTAAATAAGTGAGGAATTCAAACCATTAATTACAAAATCAATACATTTTTTTTTTATGATAAAGTAAACGTGTATACCATAACAAACTATGAATTTATTATTTTGATATAGTAGTATTCAATATTCATCAGTAAGTTGTCTTCCATTCCTCTGAAGAGTATACTTTTCACTTCATAACATCAAAATTTCTGACGAAATGTTCCACCGATTGGTAGTTAGAAATTATGATTGGAAGCTGATTTATCCTGTGCTGTGGATTTCGTGGCAACTAACTCGCTATCCAAGTTGGCATCATTGTCCTCCAATTCTTTTCCCAAATTCGTGAATTGTTGAAGAAGCCTTGGCAGGCAGATGAACTCATGTTTATCGTGAAAGCAATGTGGTACCTGATTGGTTAGCAAATCATTTCCATTTCCATCTTGGAGTGCACTTTAAATGGAAAATTATTAAGAATAATCAACCATTCACTAAAAAAGTAACTATTAAATATATGCACTATATAATGAACTATGAAACTATTAAAATTTTCATTATTCATTTTCTAATCAGCAGTTTTTTTTTATCTACAGCCATTACGTATATTTTATTCTTAGTGCACTAGAAGATTTATATTACTTTAAAAGGGTTTTAACAACTCACAATACTCAAAGAAAACTCTACTTTCTGTACCAAAAAAGAATAACGGAAAGAGCCTAAGAGGGGCCCTCTTATTAATGTGGAATTAATTTTTGTATAATAATTTTTTAAATAAAAAAAATTAACTTACAAATTCTTTTAATAAAAATGGTACTCTGTGTGTGGATTGTGTGTAATTGTTATCTCACTGTTTGAGATAACACTTGGTGCAGGCAATGGACAAGACTACTATGATGTTAGCATGGTAGATGGCTACAATTTGCCATTACTCGCTCTACCACGAGGTGTATATGGTGGTGCCTGTAATGCCACAGGTTGTATTACTGATATTAATAGAGGTAAGAATTTATTTAAAGTACAAATATATCATAAGTAATTAGGTATTTAAATGACCGAAGAATAACGAGGGTACAATGGTATAAGTTGTCCAAGAGAACTTCAATTACTAGGAGGCGATCAAAACCAACGGGTAGTCGGGTGTAGAAGTGCTTGCGAGGCACTCAAGACAGACAAGTATTGCTGCAGTGGAGCATTCGCTAATCTAAATACATGCCAGCCTTCCTATTATGCAACCATTTTCAAGAAGGCTTGTCCAAGAGCTTATAGCTATGCCTTTGATGATGGCACCAGCACTTTCACTTGCAAAGCATATGAATATGATAATGTTTTCTGTCCCAACAGCAACGGGTATACACTATTCATCATCTCACTCAAATTCGATTAATTTCCTTTCCCTTTCAATTTATTGCCAATTTTCCATACTTTCAAGGAAAAATGGACCATAACTAACATTTTACATTACAACACCGGATGAGAAGACCAAATCTTGCATATCCTCCTCCACCAATTAGGCAGCCCTTTTGGAAGCATCAGCAGGTCACTTGCTCATCAAATATTTTATTTCCCTTTCCAGAGCCAATCTTTCTCTTGGTTCTCACTCTTACCTTCTCATTTGTAAGACATGGCCAGTAATATAAATTAACATCTGAAGAGATTCACAAGGGCTTTTAAAAGGAGGGGGGAAGGAAAAAAAAAAAAAAAAGCACAATCAATGAGATGGAATCGATGGACAGCAAAAATATTACACTTGAAGAACCCTCTGAAAACAAATGATTCAGAAAGCAGTCTTCTAAAGCTCCAATAAGTTCGGAGCTTATTAAGAACTAATTGATATCATATAAATACCACCGGTAATAATTCCAGTATGCTCACTATTATATCAAGATAACTTGTAAATCTAGCAAAATAAAAGTTAAGAAGAAAACAACTAGTCTTTTGCAATGTAAACAAGAATATAGGAATCCTCAAATCCATTCTCATATTCTATAGTACATGTTCTGCAGAAATTTAATGAACATAAGGGACCCTTCTAGATGATAAAAGCCGGCTAATGCAGATCAATTAAAATAAAAAATAATATTCACTGGAAAAGTAACTACAATGAGTAATATTAAAACAGGCCTGAAAATGATAAACATAGTACGGAATTTGTCAGAAGTCATTCGACAGATCATAAGCTTTCAACTCAGCAGCAATTCTACTATCACCATCTTCGTCATGGGCAAAGTAATTTAGCACCACTACTTTAAACCAAGGATTGAGTTTTATTGGTTCATGGCATATACAAGAAATTACAGAGTTTCTTTGAATCATTTCTTGGTCTTTGCCTTTTTGGAACCTGGAGTTTTTTTCTTTGCTATCTTTGCTTGTGGTTTTCCTCCTGTACTTCTACCTCTTTTCTTTCCAGCACCCTGCATCCAGATTTTCAGCAATTAAGTATGCATGCACCAGCATTTTCATTCACTAAGGAGAAATCAGAAACCAAGAATGACTATCAGGATACTTACTGATGTTTTGTCAGCCTTCCCTTTGGAATTACCATTAGCTTGTTCCTCAGCTTTCTCATTTTGATCAGTTTGGTTAGTTGACTTCTGCATCTTGCCAGCCTCCTCATCCGAATCAAAGAAGAAACCATCCAGTGTCCCTTCTCATATGAAATGAATAGATGTGAGGAAAGGAATTTATGCAGGATATAAAGACAACATTAGCATACTTAAAAGCACCAATTAGTTGTTGGTAGATGCAAATAACCTTCAACCATAGTTTCAGCTTCATACACATTAGAATGTGGCTTCAGCTGTATGAAGTCATTCATGATGGCCTCAACCTGACTAATAAATTACAAGTTAAACACAATGACAGCATATATTTTTTCAAAAATCCTTGGCAAGATTGATTAAATTACTGATGAGTAAGAACATATATATATATATATTAAAAAAATCTAAGCCAAAGTTTACTAACTTAATAAAGTAGTAATTATAGAGAATAAGATAGAAAATAAGTAGATACTAGATAGCCGACAGACCTTTGCCTCTGACTGCCCAAAGCTAACCTGAAAAAAATTAACAAGCTCATGTGAAACATTATTTGAAAGATATTGATAAAAAAAGTAACTAGCTACATGTCCCTATCAAAACTTTCAAGGTGATGTTAAATACAGATCACGCCACATACAATGCAAAACGTCCGGCAAGGAACTATAGATGTTTTGTATATTGTTCCTGAAAAGATGAGAAAAATTTGAACCATCAGATACAGGATGTCGCTTGTCACTAACAAGTAAAAGTACTGTATCAATAACTCAGAAAATGGAAAATATGTTTTTAGACAAATATTAACTTCTAAATCCTTCTTAATTATTTTGCCCATAGTTTTTCTCAGTCTCCCTCTTCCTCTAGTGATTAGGACATTGGGTTACCCTCAATCGCTTCTACTGTCCCTACTGGGACTTCAATAGGTCTTTCTGATAGATGCTAAAACCACCTAACATATCTCTATCTATATATAAAAGGAATTATGATTATCAGTCCGAGATTTTCATTTTTTATAACATGGAGCAAGGTCAACATGTAAAAATCAGAATAGGACTAAAATAGCTTAGCTGTATTATGCTTCTACATGTATGGATGCTACAGTGTTATGATCAAGATATACTACCTTTGCTCCTATTTATAAGATCCAACTTTTTAAACTTGTTTGTTCCTTTATATAAGACTCAATCTATATTGTCTCATGCATTAATTATTTTCAGACTAAAAATACCCCCAATTGAACAAGAGAGAGGTTATATTAGCATGCATTTAGAAGAGAGAAAAACATTAATGACAATGGTATTTTTGAAAAAGTACATAAATTTAGGATAAATTTATTGTTATCAACTAAATTAACTATTTTTCTTAATCTTGACGAATTAAGTAATTGGGTCTTATAAATAGAAATGGAGGTAGTATTTGCTTGTCTATATAACGTATAAAGAACAAAGGACTTACAATTTGTGTATTAATCAGAAAACATAAATTAAAATACCTTTCAAGTCTAAACACATCTCCTGATCCCCAGATGGTGAATCTGAAATTATAATCCGTCCAACAGCTCCCATATCACCACTCAGATCAATGGAGTCACCTTGACACTCAATGAGTGCCTGCAAAAACAGAAAAACTCTCTGTCAAACCCGTTTCCCTTTTCATGAAAAAGGATTAAAGAAGAGGAAAATTATAATCAATACTAAAGATAAAACACGTGATTCTTATAAGAAATCTACAATGTATCACATAATTGTCAACTCAAAACAAAACTAGCAACTTATCTTTTCACAAAATTGTATTTGTTTTCAAAAGTGAAACCTCTGATACTCATTTGGTCGTCCCAATAACAGCAATAAAACATGGCCCTTACAATTTTATAAGACAGAACATAGAGCAAAGGGAAATCCATAACATACAGTTGTCACCTAACCTTTGTACGATGAACTTTCTCAGAAAGCATCAAAGGCAACCTTGCGGAGGAAACCTGCAACTTACGAATAACAAGCATAAGTTACTACTTATTTGAAATCATGGGCATTTTTAGGCAATCATTATAACCTTAACCTTAACCATTCTCACATTTGGTTCAGCAGGCTTTTCACAAGTTTCTTCCTCTCCAACTTTCAAATCACCAATACCTTTTCCCTTTGCACTGGCCTTGATTTCCTTCCCTTTAACTGGTGTATGACCTTCTATATCTATTTGTTTTTGTGAAGACTTCTCTTTTGAACTCTTTTTGGATGGAGATTTTCCATCATTACCTAGAACAAGTCCATCCCCACACTCTCCTTCACCTGAGATTTCATGCTGAGAGGTTTCCACCTGATCAATATGATCTTCTCTTTTGGGGCTATGGTCATGGAATGACTCAGAATCTGATGATAGTGTCCAGATTGAATGAATAGATTCCTATGCAAAAACATCTGATATTAACAGGAATTACAAAATAAGTAGCAGGCTAAACACTGCTTTT
Source organism: Glycine tomentella (assembly GCA_007407185.1). Lineage (NCBI taxonomy): Eukaryota > Viridiplantae > Streptophyta > Magnoliopsida > Fabales > Fabaceae > Glycine > Glycine tomentella. The sequence continues at coordinate 655,258 of PYAF01000745.1, read as the reverse complement.
ATGATAGAAGACACTCAATGCATGAAAAACAATTAAACTGGTTGAGAACTCTTGATGCATCAGAAGCCTCTATGTAGATTTTCAAGGATCGAGCAAGTCAATATACAGAAAATATGGTAAAGCACAGTAATATGTTCATTTTTTCTTCTAAATCTATGAACACACCCTGACAATTAAATAGAAGAAGACAAGGCTCTTACTTTATGGTCTATATGCTTGCCGATGTTTGATTCATTCACTGTCTCCTTTTCCTCTTTGTTTCCTGTATCATCATAAATTAATAAAAAATGGCTGAAAGACAATTCAACAAAAAAAATTAAAAATGACTTTCACATCCTAGCACTGCTGCTAATTTTTTTTTCTAAAAATCTTAGACTACATGTAAATTGATTTTTATATTTATTATACATGTGTAAATATTATGTTACTCATCTCCTTGACCATAAATCCTATACTTATTCCATGTAATCATCTCGAGAGAACTCCAAAGCACAAATCTAATCGTAAGTTTACCTTCTTTGGGCTTTTTCTTGTCTACTTTCTTTCTTTTGGATGGTGTTTGTTCTTCTACTTTAGGACTCGCAGCTTCTGGTGTCTTTCCCTTGCTCTTTGTGACCTTCAGAAATCTGGATGACTTTGGAGAAGCCCCTTCGTCATCAGTTTTATCTTCATTCCAAGATCCACCATCACGTGAAGACCCAGAATCAGAGGACAGCGTCAACGGCGAATGAGATGGCACCTTGTCAACAATACAATTCTTTTTGTTTAACAGACAAAGATGTAAGAAGCATAAAGGAACTCATGTTACAATTCAAGGTTGCAATTGAACAAGGAAAACGAGGAACCATAAAAGCATATCGTAAAAAGAGGAAGGTGGTAAGCGAATTGAATGGGCATAAAGTGATACCTGAAAAGAACGCAACCAATCCGGGGAGCTCTCCCTTGAACTGCTCATTATCAGGGATGAATGCTAAACGAAAACCAGTTTGGTTCCTGGAAGAAAAAAACGGTTTCTAATTATCCATTTTGAGTGAAGCAAATGATCGAGCATGTCATAGGCACAATATTAATCAAATCGTGAACAAAATCCTCGAATCTCGAGAAAACGGAATCAGCTACGTAAGATTATGTGTGAATGTGGTAATGGAATGCTATGCTAATTGCTACATACCTTCAGTTCACTGCTGCTGCTGCTACCAACCGAGAGCGGGAACTTCTTTCTGGCGCAACTGGAGTCCTGATTTGTGATGCTTTCCTAACTCTCAACGACACGTCGTTTCACGACACCAAAAACTAAATTATACAGTTTCTTTTCTTTTTTGTCTCACTTCCAAAACTATTGATTGTTTGAGATTAATAATTTAATATACATAAATTAAGGAGTAGTATTTGATAAGTATAATATTAATTTATTTATTTAAAAATATTCTTATTTAATATGAACATGTAAATGTTGTATTTATTTGTTGACGTATTTTTTAAAAATAAGTTGTAGGAGTCTAATTATTTTCAATAGGAGTATATACGGAAAAAAATAATTAAAAAATTAAAATTTATAAAATTCAATAATTTTGAAATAAAATATTTACATTTACGAATAAATAGTTAATTTGGTCTTGAAGTCCTGGAGAAAAACAATAGTATAAAATATTGATATTAAACTAAAGGAGGAACATTTAAATAACCATCACTAGAAAGTCATGAAAAAAAAAACAATATAAATTCAAAGAGAGAAGTTGAATTCA
>PYAF01000745.1:611449-653413 GCA_007407185.1 Glycine tomentella | reverse complement strand
AAATAACCATCACTAGAAAGTCATGAAAAAAAAAACAATATAAATTCAAAGAGAGAAGTTGAATTCAGAAAATTTATAATAATTCATACGTTAACTTATTTTAATATCTTTTAGTTTATTTTTATAAGTTATTCCAAATAATTTATAAAAATAAAATAACTTATAAATTACTTTTTTTTTTCTTTTCATTTTTATTTTCATTCATTTACTCTAGATATTTTTTAGCTTTATTAATCAAACAATTAACTATATTCTTTTATTTTATTTTATATCTATCAGTTAGTTTTTTAAACACTTTCTATTTCGGTTAACTTTCAAGCTAATTTTATCCAACACACCAACATTCCTATATTTGGTTTAGCATTATTAATTTTTCTCTTGTTTAGTATTTTTTGAATTTATTGATTGAACATTCAACATTTGACGTTTTACTTTTTCATTAACATTTTTTTAAGAATGAGATCAATTCAGTCTAAGTCTATGAAATTCATTAGTCTATTTTCACTAAAAATAATTGATAACTGATAAGCAACGATTGACCACTAAAAATATCACTATTAATTTTCTCCAAATCCAAAAATACCACTATAAGTTCAAACACTTCTCCTTCTAATTGATAATAAATTAATATTTTGTCTCAAGTATTCTATCTTTGGAGTACTCGTGTATCCATATTTTCCTTATACAAGCAAAACGTGAAAAAGATCAAAATGATTCAGATATTTGTCTGACTGGACTTGGGGGTACTTTGAGAAAATTAATGATGAAAAAAACCTTACATTTTTTTTAGCAAGAAGAACAATTTCACATGAGAGGAAAGGCCCAATTGTCAAAACTTTGAATTTGTCAAAGTCAACGAATTCCAACAATTATAACAGGATTGATGCTTAAAATTTAGTATTACTCAATAAGAATTAGAGATAAGTTGACTACGTTAAGAGAAGATGAATAGTTGAATAAACTATTTTGCCAAATGCAGACATTTCTACAGAGCAAAAATTTTAAAAAATAAATGCATTATCATAATTTAAATAAATGAATAGTCAATATTCCAATAAAGAAGAAGTGAAAGGGTTTTTCGGTATCATTTTTTCTTTTTGAAAATTCAATTATATTTAAACCAAAAGTAACCCAATTTATATTTTATATGTAAAAATCAAACACATATGCAAGAAGATTTATAATAATTAAGACACATTATTCAACAATTAAATTAGATATTCTTAATAAAAAATGACCCAATTAGACCACACTTGTAATAACCTAAACCATTTACCCAAAAAATATAAGACCTTAAATCAAATAAAATAGTTGGAGTTGATTTTTCTTAATATTTGCCTAATTAATGGATTTGTAGATTTAAATTATATATATATAAAAAAAAGCCATTATGGTTAATATAGTGGTAGGACTAAAGTTCAATTTCATTGTCATTGCTGTATACAAAATAAAAATATTGACTAGTTGGGAGCAAAGTACAAAAGTGGCACCGCTCGCAGTTTGAGAGGGTGACACTGTGCACTGCATAGGTAATTTGACGACTATAAAAAGGAGAACAACGATATAGAAGACAACGTTATCAAAAACAAAACGAAATAGAGTAATATCGCCTTCTCTGCTTTTCCTTGAATGGAACAAGCTGGGAAGCAAGGAATTATGGTGGCGTCTCAGAGTCAGAACCCCATAGAGCAATTCCAAGCGCGCTTCAAGGAGTTGGAGACTGGCTTCCGCCTCTGGCTCTCCAAGCAGTCCCTCCCCGTCGAGGCCGCCGTCGTCACCACCACCAGCGCCGCCCAGGGCGCCGCCATCGGCGCCTTCATGGGCACCCTCACCGCCGACGCCTCCTCCACCTTCCCCACCCCTCCGCCCAATGCCTCTCTCAACCCCCAAGCCATGGCCTCTCTTAAACAAGCTCAGGTATTCTTTCTACTCTTTTTTTTTTGTTATTATTCCAATTAGGTTAATAATTTTAATTAATATGTGTCAGACGAAAATCTTAGGGTTTCTATGTTTGTGTAATTTTTGGTTTTGTTTAATATTATTATGCAGGCTCTAGCTGGAGGCCCTTTAGTTCAGGCGCGAAACTTTGCTGTGATGACGGGAGTGAACGCTGGGATTTCCTGTGTCTTAAAAAGGATAAGGGGCAAGGAAGATGTCCAGTCCAGGTGAGCTTTATGCCTCAAATGATGATATCATCGGTTGAGTTTTCCAAACTTTTTACCCTTTTTTTCTAACTTCAATTGTTTATGGAATTTATATATTAGATATGTGCAGTTCCTACCCTAGATGATTATAGGATACAAAGGTCTATGTATATATGGATGAAGTAGTGCTGTAGATGGATCGTAACTTGGAATCATTTTGAGCCACCTTGCTGTAAAATCTTACTTTTATCACACTTTTATCATTTTGAAGTTTATACGTGGGTGATTTAGTGGAATCACTGGTAATACAACAACAAAAAACCATGGAAAGAATGTAATTATTTTCCATGAGATTCTTTTTAATAACTTAATAACTCCTCCTTGGTCTCCCTTTCCTTTTTTCTACAAGACTATAAATATCATGTAATCTACACTCCTCACTGGTACTTTTAGTGGCCTTCCAGTTCCATGTATGTTTCTAAACCACGTTTGCTATTTTTTTTTGTCATTTTTTCCTCAATTGATGTCATATCAATATCTCCATATATAATCATTTTGTATCATGTTCTTTCTTGTGTGGTCGCACATCCATCTTATCATTCTCATTTCTATTACTCCCACCTTTTTTCTCGACACTTTAAAGCCAATATTCATTACCATAGAGTATAATCAAACCTATGGAGTACTTAGAGACTTTGCAATTACAAATAACCCTCGATGCCTTTCTCCATTTTAACCATCTCACTTGTATCCTTTGTGGGATATCCTCATTAATTTCTCTATCATTTTGTGACATTGATCCCAAATGTAAACTTAGAGTCATGCGGTATGACACCTCCCTTTTTACTTTGAAGTCGTTTTCTCTTGTCTCTTATTAAAATTAAAATTATATACTTTGTCTTACTCTTACTTAAGTGAAAACCCTTTATTTCCAAAGACTGTCCCCAAAGTTCAAGTTTAGAATTAATTGCTTTCCTTGATTTCTCAATCAAAACTAAATCATCCACCAAAAACATGCATTTAGGGATAATCTTTTGTATGTTCATCGTAAGTACATTCAAGACTGATTAAACAAGGACTTAAGTCCTTAGTTTGACCTCCTGGAGTTCTCACACTAGTGAAATCACTAGTAATAAAGTTGAGATTTTTTTTTTCCACTGAAGGGAAAATTGAGAATTTATTCCTTCATATAATTATTTTTATAAAAAGAAAATATTTGTGAAAAATAAAGAGAAGTAAAAGAAATAGTGGAATAAAAGGTTTTATGCAATGAAGTATGAGTATATTATATATGTAGTTTTCCTCTTTTACTGTGATCTTACCTTCTACATTTTGTGTTATCTGCAGGATCTATAAGGATAAACAAAACATTTAAAAATAGAAAAAAAAAATTATGAATTTTTTTAATATAATTAATTAATATCTGTTGTCTTCCCCTTTAGCTGCGATCTTCCTTGTGAAAATAGTTTTATTTTCAGAATGAGGTCTATATTTCTTTTCCTTTGTGTAAGCTAAACAAAAATTGCATAAGTTGATGGAGATAAATATTGGCAAAAACTCTGAATATGGTTGATATGATTGAAATAATGTGTTACATAATGCTGACTCCATTGTCCTATTTATACTAGATACTTGGGACAAGTAGTACTACTTTACTAGTAAATGCCCAAAACCACTAATAGAATAAGACTGCTAACCCTGTATTTATAGCAAAAATGAGGAAATATAAGAAAATCTAGAACCCCCCTACTGTTCATTTAAGATACTTTAAAATATTATGAGATATTTTCTAGATATTCTAACAGTCACTTAAAGCTGTCAACTTGCCATGCTGCTCAAATGAATGCAAATTCAGAGGTATCAAAACATATTCTAGTTTTAAGATGTGGCCTCTATGAAAATTCAACCTCTGGTTTGAAACTTGAAAGTCATTGAAGGGTCTTCCTGTTGCCAGTGTTCTGAGAATATGTCCAAGTGTCCTGCATATATTGATGAATTAAAAATGATGTGGCTCCTATGGGCTATAATGTTTATGGATCATGTGTGACTGAATTATACCCAATGAAAGCTTTTGTTCATTACTTAATTCCTATTATGTAATGGTCTGCTCAGTATCTTGGTTTGCTATTAAGTTGTTACAACCAATGTTTGGTATATAGCAATTAAACTTTACCTACTTTTGAGAATCCACTGAATTATCTATTGCAGCATGGCAGCAGCTTTTGGTTCAGGGGCCATGTTTTCATTAGTAAGTGGCATGGGTGGACCAAATCAAGCAACAAATGCAGTCACTTCTGGACTTTTCTTTGCACTTGTTCAAGGTGGACTTTTCCAGGTAGGCATGCAGGAAAAGCTAATGTCTCTTTCACAGTTTTTGTAGTCCCTTGTTATTTTGTGCCTTCGTTTGATCAGTGAGAACAATGATTGCTCGGCTTTCCATTTTGGTAACATACCAAGGGAAAGTGTCTTACTGTTTATTGGTATCATTTATTTAAAAAATAATCTTGGGGTAATCCTTGTTGGGCTTCTAATATTAGCTATGGTTTAAAATTTTGGACATGACTTATTGGTCTTCATAAGTAATGCGAGTTTTATAATTTGGTGTCCCATAAGTAGCATGTCTTCAACTATTCATTAATTACGCAGATAGGACAAAAGTTTTCTCACCCACCTGCTGAAGATACTCACTATGCTAAAACAAGACACATGTTGAACAATCTTGGCCTTCAGAATTACGAAAAGAATTTCAAGAAAGGCTTGTTAACAGACAACACTCTGCCTTTACTCACAGACAGGTAGGAAGTTCAATTTTTTTGTCAGTTTTTTTTTTTTTTCCTTTTTTTTCCATATATTTTGTTTACCATGTATTTTGTTTCTCTATCTTGTGTTTCAGTGCTCTCAGAGATGTCAGGATTCCTCCTGGACCTAGACTTTTGATTCTTGACCATATACAGAGGTAGGAGTTAGGAGTTCTGCTTTATATGTTATCATATACCACATCCTTTATTTTCCATACGCTTGATACTGAAGTGTCTGGTTTCAGGGACGCGGATTTGAAAGAGAAGCGGGGAAGCCGAAAGTGACTGATATGAATAGTTTGCTGCCTTTGAACTTTGAAAGCCATTGATCCCATGGATAGTAGAAAGTTTGTGTTCCAAATGAATTTTGTCTTTTTTTATTTGTTAGCTCTGTTCAATTGTTGTTGCAGTATACTTGATACAATTTGGTTAACCAATCAGTTATATTTTAGTTGTGCCATGAAACGCAAATGGCTTGAAAGTAAATTAGGGAGCATGAATTTGTTCACTCTAAAATAAGAAAAGTTATTGCTTCCTTGTGGAGGAATTGTTACCGTTTGATTTCATTAGTTCAGTCAATGATGCGTTCCACATAGATAATGCTAATCGGAACGGAAGAAAAAGATTTGCGCCGCGATTATCATTGGGAGTGACTTGCTTTTAACAGTAGCACGTGAATCGTTTGTGGAAGTGAATGATAAGTAATTTACTATTTTCAAATGGTTTTCTTTTTTATAACTAAGTATATGAGGTTTCTACTTGATAAGTAATTAATCTTTTTCATGGGTGTGGTTGACTTTCGGTCCATTTTCAAAGGTTTGAGTGTAAATTTAATCGTATATTTAAATTTAGATAAATTAATTTTATGTGTAAAAGGTACAATGTTATCTGAAGAACCCCAATGGGCGGAAGATAATAGAATTGTTTGATGCATGTTAAGGAACAGTACAGTTGGTTGGGGCAAAACTACAGTTCTTTTTTTTTTTTTTTGTGTTAGATATTATTATTAATTCCACAGTATTAAAAACTTTGTTATCTGTTACTTACTAATTGATATGTAAGATTACTGAATAGAATAGTGTAATCTATCGTCATACTTTTAGGAGAAAATAAGTTATTACAGTATAAAATGATTTTATACTGTGAAATAATTATAAATTATTATGTATATAAGTTTATTGTTTTTTATAATAAATTTAACGGTGATTTTTATAGTCACTAAACTCTCCTTTTGTGTTATATTTAGTTTGTTTTTCGTGGGATAGAACTGAAATAAAAAAGAGAATTATTTAGCTTTTTATTCTTGACTTCTTGTGTTGTACTGCTTTTTTTATTTTCTTTTTATTGTCTTTGCAGTGATTTTTTTTCCACGGTGTCATGTTACTCATATAGAATTAACACAAAATTTTATTCAATCCAAAAAATCACAAAAATTTCACACATTTATATTTTTTTTATTAAAATTTGTCATTTTAAGTTTTTATAAATACAAATAAAAATATGATTAATTGAAAAAACATTAAATATAAATTAAAAATAATAAAATGACATAATATTTAATTTTCAAACGGATAATTTTTTAATACCTAGGAGTAAAAATATTATGTGTAAAATTTTTAAAAAATTGCTTCATTTGTTGTGCCATTTGTTCTAACAATAAATTTTTCTCCACACATTCCAACTTTATTCCAACTTTTCCAACGTTCCAAATTTTTAGAGGCCAAATTTTTTATTCAAAACATTTCATAACAAGCCTAGAAGCTTCTTTGCTATTTTTTATTTCATTTTTTCTTCTAAACACGGGCTTTGCCTTTTATTCTCCACACCAAAATCTTCTTTCTCTCTTTCTCTCTTCCCCATTTTCTTTCTTCTCCACACCCACAGACCTCCCTCGCGCACCTTCACCTTCGTGTAGCCTCTACCTTCGCGCGCGGCTTCCACCTTTACGGGATAATTGATGAGGATAATATTATTTTATTGATACGTTTCGATTGTGTCCTTCTTGACGAAACGGTTCCGCTACGCAAGCAAATTCCGATGTATAAGTTTTTCAAGGAACGAGTTCTTAAATTGAAGGAACCCTGGAAGCACTCCCGTTGGAGATGCTCTAAGATATCCCATGCTCAAAACTTTTAAATGGTATTTTTAAACAGTTGTCAGAGAAACCAGTTATCTATATCGCAATGGTTCTAACTTGGAGAAGTTTTACTTACGATTAATAATAATCAAACAACTTTCTTATTTTTTAATTATATGAGTTTAATGTTTATATACGATTAATTTTACACTATCATTTAATTATAAATTATCATATTTGAATTATTTTAAGATAATTATTTTAAAAGTTAACAAATTTATCATACATGATGAATTATGATTAGATAAATATGTAAAAAAAAAATCATTGTGAATACAAAATTATTTTTCTTTTATTATATTGTGTAGAATTTACAAATTAACTCAACCAATGTTTCTAACAGTCTAGCAGTAAAAAAAATTGAATGTGCTACTTTCATTCATCTAGCATTTTTTTTTTTTTTTTTACAACAACAATACAGATTGAATATAAATTCTCGTGCATCTATTTCAACTCCATTGCTAGGCCAATCCTAGTAAGTTTTTCATTCATCTAACATTTATTGTCCTCTGTTTAACTTGTGTAAATGCAACCACCTTCTTTGTCTTTAAACAATGAATTAAAAAAGCATTTTTAATTTTCCTATATGTCAAACCGAAATGTTAATCGATCATTTTGGAACATTTTTATAAACAAAATATCCATGAGTTTATTTTAACACAATTGATTGAGTCAAAATTATTAATTTGACTAGTAAATTCATGAAAATATGACATGTTGGCAGGTATCCTGTTTGAAAGAAGAATACAACAAGTGTCATATTCTTTTTAAACCTTTTAGTCAAATTAGTAATTTTAACCCATCAACTATCAAAAGAGACTCATGTCAATTTGTTTTAATTTACATATCCATATTGGTATTTTATTTGTAAAAATGACCCAAAATAATCATTCAACACAAATCGAACAGTGTAAATTGTAAAACCTCCATTCATATGTCTTCAATTTTCTGTACTTTAACTAAGAATCGTGTAACTACTATCTGACAATTTATGCTTTATTTGGAAATACCAGGAATGAGCAAAACACCCAGATTTCTTCTACGAATCCTTTTAAACCAGTTTCCAAAAAGGTATGGTTTACTATCCGTTTAGTGCAGATATTGGTGTAGTTATCCAAAAACTATCCTCAAAAGGATTCTTTACTCATGGAATTCAAAATGCACTCAATTAGAAAATGGGTGTTGGTTAAGACGCTACTACCTAAGAGGGACTAATTTCTACATCAACATTGTGGACCTTAGACCGCAAGGTAATAACTATAATTGCCCTCTGTGTAATAAGGAAGCAGAAATTGCGGGACATTTATTCTTCTTTTGCTGTATAACTGATAAAATATGGAAATATTATTAGGGTTTGCTAAGTTTAGAGTATTGATTAAAGAATTAAAAAATATATTAATTATGAAAATTCTAGAACAAAAAAATGGTCATGCATAGTTCAATTTTTCGCATTCTAATAAAAACATAACGTGCTGTTAGCATTTTACATATTGTTATTCTTGGTTGGGCCTGCACTTTGTTTTGCCGCAGGATTCTATCTCACAGTTCTGTCAGCATAACGTGGTTGGGAAAGGTAAAGCACAAGCTACTGCGTGGAAGGTTGTATGGGTTGCCATCATGTGGTGCATATGGAACTTTAGAAATAAAATTGTTTTTAGACATAGGATTTTGGCTTCTGAAGATTTGTAGGAAAGCATAAGAATCAAAACATGGATGTGGCTGAAGACCAATGTCAAAGGATTTTCCTATTCTATGTTTGAATGGACTAATAGTTCAGATATATGCCTAAGTAATAATATGGAAGGCTGAGTATGGGTTGGATTCACGATCCAACTTGGTGTTATTGCTGATCTAGGATTATGCAGTAGGAATGTGGCATGTATGTATGTGCAGTCATGATCGGATATTATGTATACTGGTCCCTGTTTGCAGTGGTTTTAGGTTTACTTTTTTATTTATTTGAAGTAAATGGGACTAGGCCCCCTGAGAAGTGATCACATTAAAAACCACGAGGAAAAAAAAATCAAAGATACATATGCTCCAGTATTTATTAGGATACCAATATAAAATTTGAGTATTTATAATGATAAACATATTTTAACCTTATTATAATTACTTCGATTGTATTGACTTATAAAAAAAACATTCGAATGCTTTCATCCTGATATTTGTTTCCACCTTTCTTTCTAAAAACATAACAATCGATCGATGGGAGGAAGAGAACTAGTGTTTTCTACATCCTTCATTCCTATGCTCCAAACAAAGTGTAAGACACATGTTTCCACAGTCAGCATATTTTTTTATATTTTTAAAAAACTCAAACTATGATAAATACTTTCAAAATTTTATTTTTCTTTTCAAATTATTTTAACCTTTTTTTTTCAATTTCTGGTTTAGATTAGTTTTTTTACATATTATTATTATTATTATTATTACGTGGATATATCAAACATATAATCAGAGGCGAGTTAGACATCTGCCTTAGGCCCACTGACAGTAAATTAGTTAATATGATATCTAGTACTATAATGTTGAGGCCTCATTCGTGAAGACTCCAATGAGACTTGCAGCTAGTAATTTCTAATTCTCATCACCCACATTTTACTAATAACAAACTCATCTTTTAAAACCATCATTTTAATGATAAAAACGGTAAGTGTTTTTAACAATTAATTATACAACACTTACAGTTATCATGGTTAGTCAACAGCAGTTAATAGTATTAAAGTAATACGTGACTTTTCCATTAAAATTGAAAAATCGGATATTTTCAATGTTAATAGTTAGCTTAATTTTAATTGAAAGGAAAAAAGAACTTTTTTTTATTTCCTATATATATATATAATTTAATATTTATATTTCAATTTCTCTTCACTATCTCATTCTTTTGTCTCTATTTTTGTTCATTTTTGTATTCTTTTCTAGACTTGAAAATTGACTGAAACTGATATAACATTATTGCTTTAGATGATATCAACATGTATTTTGCAGTAGATAATCTTTTCATTATATTTGGTTTTATTATTTCATGATTTCCTTTTATTTACTTAATTTGTAACATTTTCTCTTTCAACTTTTGTGTTTATCTTGCGATTTAGAAAGCTAAAAAAATTAATATAAAAATTTATGATTAATATTATAATTTAGTCTCTTTAAAGGTTTTGTCTTAGGCCCTAAATATTGTAGACACGGCCCTGTATATAATGAATATTTGATCATTATCAATATTGCGAGTGGGATGATAAAAGTTGGAAAATTTCAAATGTATATTTCAAATTTGGGGTTTCCACATTTGAGAACTCAGGGCAATAAAACCCCGTGGCATTTGTAGCCATATTAATTAAATGAACTTATATGTCATTTTAAATATAGAGTGGAAAGCTAAAAAAAACAAATTTGTCTTCAATAATAAACTGATAAGACACGCAACTAAGCTGGATATCACGACCAGACAAGTACATCAAATGCCAAAACAAAGCAACGATAATAATCATCCCAAAGAAAGTAACTCCTAAATAGAGAAACAAATCCTCTGCAAATTGCGATGATGGATAGAGTAGTTTGAAGAGGAGAATAATGGTTTGGATTATATAATTAGCACATAAGGGTGTGTGTAGTGAAATTAGCAGACCAGCTAATAAATTGAGATAAGTTAAGTGATTGATTTAATTAAAAGTATTTGATAAATTTAATTCTTAACCAATTTATAAATATAAAATAATGTAAAGGAATGTATTTAATTATTTGAGCATGTAGAATTCAAATTTTAACCAAATGAATTTTAAGCTAGTAAAATAAATTTAAAATAAACTCACTTGTCTTCTTAATTACACTTTAAATATGTATTTACATTAACTTGTTTAGATTAAATTTATTCTAATTAAAAAAATAAAGCGAACCTTTAAAACCATATATATTTCCATGGAATTTAAGCAAATTAAGCATGCTAATAGCATAAATTTAACTCTCCTTTGTGATGTGTAATATTAACTTTTGGCATTTGGGTTGTGAATTATGTTTGGTTCTACATTTTTCTTAGATTAAATTATACGATTATTTATCAAATTATTAAGTAGGTACCTGAATTATTTGTAAATTTTTAAATAGATTCTTATATTAAAATTTTTAATTGAGTTTTGAAACTAAAAAAAGTAAGTCTCTAGAGTCTAGACTTGGGGTTGAAACTGTAAAAAAAAAAGACAATTTATAGCGGTTTTAAAATTTCTAAAGACTCACATTTTTTAATAAAATCAATTACCTAATTAAAAATAATAATTTAAGGATCTATTTAAAAAAATTAATTAGTTCAGGACCTACTTAGTATTTTTTTAAAAAAAAATTGTTAGGTTTCGTTTGATTTCTTTATTTTTAGTTTTTACACTAATTTTGTCAATTATTTAGAAAATACTGCACTAATACTCGTTATACATTTATTAATTCTCTTGATTATTTAAAAAACATTACAAAAATTTATTCCTATTAAAAAGTAAAAAAAAAAAAAGTACGAGTTCATATGCCAAGATCAAGAAACTTCAAAGAAATATTATAATTTCTTGACTTAACTATTTTTATAGTAAAACCTATGGGTGATCACGGGTTCAACTTGAAAGCCCAAGAGAAATTTTTCTAGTTGGTTGAATTCACAGTTCAATTTAAATTTTAAAATTACAAATCCGATAGATTTATTTGAATATTATATTTGAGTAGATAAAATCCAAACTAATTCAAATTTATGTTGTGTTATAATTTTTTTGTTTTCTCTCTAATTTTCTTTTCTTTATTAGGTGATTTGATGAGATGATCCAAACCAACCCAAATGTGATCGAGTTGGTTTATTTCAATTTGTTATTTAAAAAAAATCAATCTAAATCAATTACTCTTTTCTTTCCAAAATAATTATGGTGTACAAACAAAAAAAATAATAAAAAATAAAAGAGAGTAACGAATTTACAAAATAATAGTATATTATCATTAATTTATTTATAAATTTTATTATTCACTATTAGTATTATAAAATAAAATAGAAATGATTAATATTACATTATAATTATAATATAAAGGAAGAAATAGTTTGAATTTTTTAATAAAAATCTCTAAAATTGGAACCAATTCATCTAGTAAAATGAAAGTCTTGCCTCCCTCTCACTCAAACTAGGATAGTGTAGGATGGTAGGGAGAGGGACATGTGCAAGTTGCAAATGACCATTATAAATTATTGCTATTTGCTAACGTGCTTTGGGTGGACGCCATTTATGTGTGGGTCCCTGAACCGTTTAGATTCGGCACACCGTGGCAACGTGGTATTTTACCATTGATGTACCTCACTCACTTATGAGTCATGTGCAAACGTGACTTTTCGCTTTCGCCAATGGCCAAGATTCAAAGGTCACAACTCACCAACTTGTTATACTTTTTTTGGGGGGGTTTGGTATACACTCACTCTCCACGTCACTAAACATCTTTTTTAATGGAGGAGTATGCATAAAATCTCCCTTTACGTTTCTTATTTTTTTAACCTCTTCGACTTTTTATTCCACTTTAACATTTAAAAGTCTTACCTCCACCAGCAAAAAAGGTTGATATTGTATGAAAAGTAGGATGTGATTTTTAAATATTTGGATCAATATTACTGTTTTGTTGTCTGTTTATAACTAGGTAGTTGGTTAAGACAAGACTTCGAGAGAAAGAGATAATTCATAATATTTATTATTTATGGATTAAAATAATTATGAATAATTTAGTAAAATAATAACAGTGCAAGAGATAGTTTTTAAAAATATAAAAGGAACAATAAAATTTAAAAAATAATTTTTTTATATTTAGGAACAGAAAAAACATTATTTTACTAATGAGTGTGTTTGACATCACATTAAACTAGTTTATAGCTTATTTAATTAGTTTTTAATTTGTTTGATTAAATTAGAGTGTTTGATAAACTATACTATTTTAGTACTTTATAAATTATAAGCTTTCAGATAAGCTTATAACTTGTAATTTATTATCTTTGTACAATGTTATTCTTAATACATTTTAAAATAAATTACATTTTCTCCGGAGAGATGATATTATACTGCTTTCTTCTCTTATGTTATTTTTATTTTTAAAAGCAAAACATTACATCCAACCAAGATAATAGCACAGCCACAAGAAGTGACCTAGCTAAGTCCAAAAAAATTACAAATCATGACACTGTACACTCAACCCGAAAATTCAGGACATTTTATTTTTAGTGTAAGGACTTTCTTAAAAATTAAAAATATAAAACAAAGAGTGTAAATAACAGATCCAAGAATTCATGTTGTGATGTCGCGGGATTGCAGAATCTAATGAACAATTAAATATTTATTTTACACGTTTTATAAATTATCCGCAAAAGTTTCAAAATCTAGCACATATTATTACGAAACTCGAGCCAATGGATATTAGCATAAGGTTAGTTTTCACATTGGTTTAACGAGTTTATTATTTTTCAGAACTTTACATATCTTACAATTGAAAAGTATCGCAATGACATAGCTTATAGCTATAAGATTGACACGCAACTTTAAAATGTTACAAGCAAAATATATGTGAAGAGGTAAATCAAATCAAAATGGACCCATTCGTTTCTTCTGCTAAGACGCCGGATAATTAACTCATTGGTTGGTTGCATTGACTTCGAGAATTGAAAGTAGGGTATGAATTTATTTTCTCTTTTTTTTATAAAAAAAATATAATTATCTTGTAGATCGTTTGACGGTCAAGGAAATTCTAAAAAGAGATTCTCACGACGACGATTTTGGCTCGTCTAGATCAAACGTGACTTTCTCAATTCTTCATTCATATTCTAGTTCTAGTCTTCTACCATGGAGGAATTTTACTCCAAAAAGAGAGATTTGACGCGTGCCAATCAGGGCCGTGCCAACAACAAGGCCATTTAGGTTGCCTTTAAGCCCTCAAATTATTTAAAGTTTAAAATTTTGTATACTTTTTTTTCAAAATATATTAATTATTAATTTGAATTATTATATGATATATTATATATGAGAAAAAATGTTATATAATGATAGTGAATTTTTTTTATACAATCATTTAGTCATAATTCATTATATATGATAAATTTATTGATTTTTAAAATAATTATTTTAAAGTAATTCAAATGATGATATATAATTTAATGACAGTGTAAAACTATTATAATACACTCTAAATGCATATACATTAAACTTATTACATATTACTATTTTTATTAGTAAGATTGTAATTTTAAAATTACACTAATTGAATAATTGAAAACTTCAAACTGATATGAACTGAGAAGAATGTTATATTACTTTTGAAAATATTTCAAATTCTATAAAATATTATAATATTAAAGATATAGATTTATTTTTAAAAATAAAGATATTGCAAGAAGTATAAAGAAAAGAAATTTGTATTTCATTAAAAAAGTATTAGTTATTCTTTTTAAAAATTATTATTTTTTAAATATGTATATTTTTAAAAAATGTTATTTGGTAATACTTGTAATGGTTTCTTGTTGAAAGTTGTTTTTCAAAATTAAAACCACTCAAAAAAAATTTGATATTAAATATGTTAGATTAAGAAGTTTAAATTTGAAATATTGTTCTAAAAGTGAAAGTTTGTTTTTATGTTTTATGAAGCTGGTCTTCAGGAAGTTATTTTAAGTTATTTTTGATAGTTTGTTATAGACTTCTTAGGAATTATTCTTGTAACATATTATGTATTATATGTGTATAAATATACCTCAATTGAAGAGAAAAAGTATGAATAAAAAACAGGAATTATACCTGTGTTGTTTATTTTGACATGGTATCAGTTGTGTTATGATCCAGGAAAAATATTAGACCTACATATTTTTTTTTTATTTTTTAGTATTCAAACCCCATATTCCCCACATCGCTTCTGTTCCTTTTTTATTTTTCAGTTCTCAAACTCGTAGCTGAATTCAACTTTTTCCAAATCCCTAATTCCTTTTCTTCCCAAACTCGTTCCTTAATGGCTGAATCAAACCCTCTTCTTCAAACCAACCCATCTCTTGAATCCAACTCTTCCAACCCTGTATTACCACTCCTGCCCCACCTTTAAATGTAATCATTCATCAAGATAGCTCTTCTTTTCCTATTACTGTGATTTTGGATGACACGAATTACCCTCTTTGGTCTCAGTTGATGGAGATGCGTATTGGTGCTCGTAACAAAGCTGGTTATCTTATTGGTACCACCGTGAAGCCTCCGGTCGATGACCCATCGTATGATACGTGTGTTACTGAAAATAAATGGGTCAAGAGCTGGCTCATTGATTCTATGAACCTATTATAACCTTATATAACCGAAGTACATGTTGTGGACTATCCTGAAACACTTCCCGAACCTACTGATGCTGAATGAGTGTTTGAAGAAGCAATTAACAAGTTGGGCATAACCGATATTCATGCACCAACTTGAGGGGAGTGTTAAAAGGAAGTTTTTGAATTTAAAATATTATTATTTTAGATAGGAATACAAGATGTATACGTAAATGATTTTTAACATGAAAAAGACATTTTTGCATCTCAAAGAAAATATATTCTAGATCTCTTAACAGAAACTGGAATGTTGGCCTGCAAACAGTTTGAGAATCCCATTGAAATGAATCACACACTTGGAGTATATCCTAATCAAGTAGAGTCAGACATCGGAAGATATAAGAGACTAGTGGAAAAATTAATCTATTTATCACACACTAGGCCAGACATTGCTTACGCAGTTGGGGTGGTAAGCAGGTTCATGCATTCTCCTAGTGAAGATCATATGAAGGCTGTATAGGATTCTAAGATATCTAAAAGCAACATCTGGAAAAGGCATTCTGTTTTCAAAAACCGGCAAGAAGGATATAAAGACTCTGATTGGACTGGAGATAAAACTACTAGGCAATCCACCTCAAGCTATTTTACACTAATTGAAGGTAACTTAGTCACATGGAGGAGTAAAAAACAGAAAGTTGTTGCAAGGTCCGGGGCGCTGAGGCCGAATTTAGAGGTATGACTTATTGTATTTGTGAACTCTTGTGGATTAAAAATATTTTGAGTGATCTGGGTATCAAATATGATCTTCCTATGAGTCTTTATTGTGATGACAAGACATTTATTGAAATTGCTCATAATCCAGTTCAACATGATAGAACAAAGCATGTTGAAGTAGATAGACACTTTATAAAAGAGAAATTCGATCAGCAAATTATTATCACACCCTTTATCATATCAGAAAACCAACTTGTAGATATCTTAACCAAAGGAGTTTTGGGAAAAGCATTAGAGAGTACAATTGGCAAGTTAGGCATATATGATATCCATGTATTAATTTGAGGGGGAATGTTAGAGTAGGAAATTTAAATTTGAAATATTGTTCTAAAAGTTAAAGTTTGTTTTTTCTGTTTTATGAAACTTGTCTTCATGAAGTTGTTTTCGATAGTTTGTTAGATACTTCGTAGGAATTATTCTTGTAACAGATTATTTATTAAATGTGTATAAATATACCTCAGTTGAAGAGGAAAAGTATCAATGAAAAAGAGGAATTATACCTTTATTATTTTTTTGACAAAATATGTTAAAAGATAAATTAAATATTTTTATGGTTTTATATATTGATTGTAAAAATTTAAAAACACTTCATTACATAACTTTGAATAGTAATTTTGTAATTGATAAAAAAGAATAAAAATGAACAAATTATATTAAATTAATCTTTAAATATACTCGTATGAGGGTTTGAAACGTTTAATTAAACACCACCTCGGTGCCAACAGATTTTATGATACTTTTTTCAAAATGATCAGGTATTTTAGAGTTTACACCAATCTTAACGAGGAAATTTGTCACATGTTGAGGACTTGAGATTACGTGTGACTGAGTTTATCAAGGCAACGAATTGCTTTACAAATAACCAAGTATACAAAAAAAAAATAATTAAAATACATTAAACTTCTCCAATAAGATAAAATCAATTTAGATTGCTTATGATGAAGTTGTTTTTTGCTTGGATCCTGTCCCTTATCAAAAAAATGTAATAAAATTTGTTAAGTTTTATAATAATTATCTTAAAAATACTATTCAAAATAATTAATAATATAAAAAATTATATTGACAAGTGACAACTCATGTTTATTAAATTCAAGGAAAATCATTTTGAGCAAATAAAAATGATCCCATCTATAAATTTTAATAAACTAATATTATAATGCACTTTAAAAGAAATAAAATATATTTTTATTTATTTTAAGAAAGAAATTAATTGAAAAAGAGTCCGATCCAAAAAAAAAAAAAAAAAGAGATAAAGGGATTAAGGATGGAATAAGAATACGAAAGGAGAACCTTTCACAACCAAATGATTGATTGATACTATACCATTTCACGTTTTTGGGTCGTAGCTTTCAGTGGTCACAATGCTGGACCAATTCTCCACTTCCAATTAATGCCGATTACGTACCCGACAATTTTCTCCACCTAACTTCATCATCTTTCTTTTTTTTTTTTTTTTTCGTGACATTGATAAGTTGTACTAAATTCGTCCATAACATCATTTTAATTAATTAACGTCATTAAAAATAATAATTAATATAATTAATTACATTATATCAGTGAATTATTTATACTATTATTTTAAAATTATTCTTCTTTAAATCATTTGTATTATTATTTATCCTTTTATCTATTTAATTATTTTTTATTAATGTTTGAAAAAAATATGTAAAAAAAAATAATTTACTTATCTAAAAATTAGAAAAAAAAACTTATAAAAAGACAAACAAATTTTTTAAAATTATCTTATATAATAATCAGACACTGATGGAATAATAGTTTTTCTCTCCCTCGTTCTGGCGGGGAACATCATCCACACGCAAGGGAAATAGGGATCATTTTCCACGTGTCAACACACGATTCGCAGGAACTCCAAGATAATTTGCACTCACCGGTTACAAGTACCGGCGGAGACCGTCCGAGGAATTTCTCCTTCCTCCTTCATCTCTCTTTCCTTTTCTCCTATAAATTAATTAATCCATACAAAACAAAAACTCAATAACCTGCTGAAAATTCAAACTATTCCATATTTCTTTGGTATGTGAAGATTTATTTTCCAAGAAAAAAGAGGGGTTCAAAAACCAAAACAAGAGAACATGTAGGTAGTACGAACCAAATTCCCTGGAATGGCTTGAATTTGGTTTTGATCTTTCAACAGATTGTTTGTTTCTTATCTAAAAAGAATATTGACACGTTGAAATTATAACCATTCCTTTTATTTTCAAAGAGTTTCGTGTCCAAACATCCAATCTTGGTGGTGTAGCGTCCCGAATCCTGCCATTGAAATTGATATCTGAACAATTCAAAACCCGTTAATTCCCTTTTAAGTTTTCACACGCTCGACATTTCCATTATCTCCTTTAATTCCAAGAATTAATCGAATAATGACATTGACTTACACGTTCCAAAATGAGGCAATTAGGTTTTCTGGACACCAAAACAAAATAATAAAAAAATTACAGAACGGAAAAATTTGTGAAGAACGTTACTTAATTAGGTCTCGAAACTCTAAACAAATCAAACTATTCTCAATCATCCACCAAAATTTTACAACACATTCGATCCACGGCGATATGGATCATCATGATCATGATCATCATCATATACATCTAATAATCACAATGATGCTGACCAGAAAATGCAAAAAATTTATTACAATCGTGTTATATATATATATATATGTTTATGATTCAGGAGGAGGAAGAAAGCGAAATGGAGGAGGAGGCGCCGGTCTTGAGGAGGAGGCTCTGGGCGCGTGAGAGCTGGTCCATGAGGGAGACGATACGCGCGTGGTAGTCACGCGCGTGGTAAACGGCCTCTGCTTCTAGCTCCCCGAGCTGGGAGCAGAGCCTCTCCTCGGCCTCCTCGGCCACGCGCAGCCTCTCCCAAGCGCTCTGGAGTTCGCGCTTCATCTGATCCTCCCTCTCCTTGCTCTCCCTGAGCTCCTTCTCGAGCTCCTCGTTCCGCTTCTTCAGCTCGCTCTCCGGCGCCGGCGTCGCCGGCATCTTCTTCTCTTGCTTCATGCCGATGCCGATCGCCGCTATCATCGTCAGCGCCATCTAATGCTTCTCAAGTTAAAGATTTCTATGAATAAAATAGAAAATGTGTATATTTGGAAATACTAACAGATACGATGGTGGAAACTAGCAAGGTAGCTTATTTGAGAGAGGGTTGCATTGTGTGGTGTGGCCACAAGGGTATAAATAGAGCGGAATCAAGTGTGTCCAGGTTCAATGAACCTGGTTTTCACCCCCCAAAGATTTTTAACCCAGGAATCCCGTTCAAAGTTGCTGACGTAATTGCTTGCATTCTATATCTTTTCTCTGTTATTTTCTTTCTTTTATAACATTTTATTTTTCCTTCTTTTATTTCATTTCATTGCAGGGAAAAACTGAAAAAGATACAGAAGAGGTACTAGACATAATTTGAGAATAAATATAAGAGGGGTGAAACAGTAAAAAATTTGACTAATCCAATCCAGTATTATGCCACGTGAGTTGGTTCAAAATAAGAAAAGTAAAAAATTGGTAGCAAGAAAGAAGCAAAATGTCATACCATAGTAACAAAACGCAGCCCGGTACTCCGTACTTTCGTTGTAATTAGACTTATGTGGTGTAGAAGAGGCAAACGCACGTGACCGACAGTGATCGAGTAAATTAAATTGACCCAAATTCAATTGAATTTTTCAAAAGTATGAGATTAAACTGAATCTTAACCAAGAATAATAATAAATAAAGGAGTAAATGTGTAATTTGACCAATCTTAAAAGTGAAAGAAACATGGCTAAATCAAATTAAACTAAAAATAGAAAAGGCAAAGAATGATTCGGATCGGGTACAAAGTACTACAACACAAGTGTTATTGAAACTTTGATATAACTTGTTGTGGAAGGAAAGTAAAGCGCATTTGAATTCTTCTTCACCATTATCGTGGTAATAGCTAAGGGAAGATGGATTCAGATTCATTCATTAGTTGCCCCTTCTGCGATTCACAAGTACCCTTTTCTCAACGCACTGGGTATGTATGTCTCTGTCCTGGTACATAACATGTATGTTCATTTCCATTTCTTACCCGCATTTGAATATTATGATTCTGCAAACAAACGCAGGCACTTCAAGACGCACTTTTGGGATCTCGAGGATGATTTTGACCTGCCCTCAACACCTCAATCTCAATCTCTTTCGGTACCATCTCCTCCTTTCTTTCTCATTTTAAAGAGGTTTTGATTTTGAATGTAAATGTTTCTTGCATGCCCATAAAATTTGATTTGTTAAACTTTAACGCTATCTAATGCTACAGAAATTAACTAAACGTTCACTCTAATGGGTGGATCCGGGGTGAAAGTGAAAGGAAAGGAGAGACAAGAAGAAGAAAAAAAGAAAAGGTGGAGAGAGAAAGTGATAGATATAGGATGAAAATGAGATGGAAGAGAGAGTGAGTGCATGTTTATAATAACTTACTGTGCTAAACACTAACTCGTGTGTGAATCTTCTCTGATATTTTTTTTCCCCCAACTTTCCGATTTACAAGTTTTGATGTGTAGATAATGTATGATCTAAAATAGAGGATTTTTTCTGCTTATCCAGATAAGAGATGTATGAGTTATTCAATTGTGCTATAGATTGTCTTATGTCATATTTTGCAGAGAGAGCAAGCAGCCAATGGCTCACGGTCTGGAGCAAACTATTCGTCTGGTGGTGAGACTAATAGTGATAATGGGGAATGCAAAGTGAATGACAAAATCTCTTGCTTGATTGGTTCGCAGACAAGGAGCAATTTTTACAAAGTTGAAGGGGGTCTGATGGCATTGTTGAGAAACTGTTTAGAATCTGAAGTTGGAAATTCTTATAGTATTTTGTCAGGTTATGTTGATCATTTCCAGTGCCTTGAATCTGAGGATGCCGGATGGGGTTGTGGCTGGCGTAACATTCAGATGCTTTGCTCTCACTTAGTAGTGCAAAGACCAGAAGCAAGGAAAGCTTTGTTTGGTGATTCTGGATTTGTTCCTGATATCCTGTCGCTCCAGAGATGGCTTGAGATTGCTTGGGAAAAGGGTTTTGATGTGCCTGGATCAGCTCAATTCAATCATGTTATTTGTGGTTCAAAAGAATGGATAGGAACTACTGAGTGCACTGCTCTTTTGCGTTCCTTTGCTCTTCGGGCAAGAGTAGTGGACTTTGGTCCTAAGGAATCTCAATCCCTCACAGGTTCAAGTGTTGATAACATGAGGGATAAAGCAAGTATTCATAATATAGTAAAAAGAAAAGCTGAAAAGAGTGAGGGTTATCAAGTTCTCATGGATTTTGTGTGGAATTACTTTTCTGATAAAAGCTCAATCCTATTTGGCCAGCAGCATGTTGTGGTCAGTGAGAAAACGTGAGTGAGGGCATATTTTAGACAAATAATTTTGTTTCTTAAATCGTTTTTTAATTTTTTTTTTTAATGCTTTCTTGGACAGCCCTCTATACTTTCAACATGATGGTCACTCAAGAACAATAGTTGGAATTCAAGTCAACTGTCAACAAAAAGGACATCTTCAATATAATCTCCTAGTTTTGGACCCTGCTCATGTAATTTATCTGGATTCCTAGCTTCATATTTTGTTATTAATATCTATTTTCATAACTTTCATATAGATGATTTGGGGTAATTGCATATTATACAAATCTTTGTAGCTCTATCATTGTCAAGAAACTAAAGGAAAAAAAAAAGTATAGGATGTTGTAAAATTGGCATTAGCCAGAGAGGTCTTTTAAAGAGATATGGTCTTTCCATGATCCAAAAATTTAGAGTGATGATTTAAAATTCATGCTATGTAAACAGGGAAGTCCCCCTCTTACTTATCGTTCTTATTTTCATGGAAAATAAGTGAATATACATAGAATGTCAAGAACAACAGAAAAGATCCAAGGCAGAGAAAGTTGTGAAGTGCAAATAGATTACTTGAGTAGAGTTTTTTGTTCTTATTATTGTATAAAATCTGTTAGAATCCAGAAATTATGTAAGAACCTTGCTCCTTAACACCTTCATTCTTTTCTCTTACAAACTAAAGCGAAAGTCAATATTTGCTTCTTCTTTTATTATTGTTGTTATTGTTGAATACAACTGAACTGGTCTAGAGTTTTGGCTTCCATTGGCCTTTTGCTGTTTTCTTATCAAGTATTTTCCAACTTGTTGAAAGAAAATAGTACATTAATTTTGTTGACACTAGGGACCAAAATACAAAGCAAAGTATATCAGAATTTGGACATGCATATGATAATCCTCCCTTCTATTTATGCTTTGTCTTCTTGTATTATTTGCACTAATATGTTTATGACCTGTATGAGTCACTTATTTTTAAATAGTAGGAAGTATTATCTTCCTCTGTTTAACTAATATGCACAGACACATTAAAATGGTGTTCTGGAAGATGCATGTTGTGTAATGATTATCAATGCTTTCAAGTTTCAAATGTTGTAATCTATCATTGTAGAGTACGAATGCTCTTGAAAGATCACTAAGGCAGAAAGTTGGATGGGAGAAACTCATAAAAAGAGGAATGCATACACTGAAGAAGCCACAATACCAGGTCTTAATTCTTTTAACAAATGTTAAAATTTACAATTGCATTGCACCAATAAATGATTAGGATTGATGGTATTGTTTCTATTTCAGTTGTGTTATGTTGATCCTGGAATCGCTAGTGAGGAGGAGATGGAAAAACTCAAGACAATTGATAGCGTCTTCCTTGAATTCTAAACAAGCATGTAAAGCACTTTGCTACATCCAGGCACTATCTTCTAGTTCTGGTCATTGAACTATTTTTCTTGGCATTTATTCTGAATATAAATTTAATACACTGGAGAAGAAATTCAAGAAAAACCTAGTTTTATGACTTGATACAACAGATACTTTTTATAGTTACAGATTCCAGATCTGTACAAAACTGTCGAGTATAAACCTATGAAGTTTCTTCAAAGCTCTGTAACCTGAATATCCTTGAATAAAGTCCTGCCTCTGCTGCTATTAAGGTTGAGTGGGAACCCATCTCTACAACTTTACCTTTATCCATGACAATTATAGTATCTGAGTTTATTACTGTGGAAAGCCTATGAGCTACTGTGATCTGGGTGGTTCTTGAACACAAGCCACTGTCTTCCTTCAGTTGTATTGCTTTTAAAGCATTCACTATTATTCTTTCAGACTCACCATCAAGAGCACTTGTTGCTTCGTCAAGGAGTACTATTGCAGGCTTCTTTAGTAATGTTCTGGCAATGGCTATTCGTTGCTTTTGTCCTCCGGAAAGCTGACAGCCTTTCTCTCCAACAACAGTGTTATATCCATTTGGTAGATTACTTAGAAATTCATGTATGTTTGCTTCTTTAGCAACCTCTACTATTTCACTTTCAGAAGCCCCATTATTACCATAGCAAATATTGTCTCTAATCGAGCAATTAAAAAGCAGTGGCTCTTGTTGTACCAGTCCTATCTGTGTCCTTAACCATCT
The DNA here is from genome assembly GCA_007407185.1 of Glycine tomentella. NCBI lineage: Eukaryota > Viridiplantae > Streptophyta > Magnoliopsida > Fabales > Fabaceae > Glycine > Glycine tomentella. The sequence goes on along the minus strand of PYAF01000745.1, from coordinate 629,787 downwards.
TAGATTATATTTCTGTATGTCTTTCCCATCAATTAATACCTTTCCTGCCTGTGGATCATAAAATCTTAGTAAAAGGGCCAAAACAGAGGATTTTCCAGCTCCACTTGGTCCTACAAAAGCCACCTTCATTCCAGCTTCAATTTGTAAACTAAAATTGTCAAGAACAGTGACTGCGGGTCTTGAAGGGTAGTTGAATTTTACATTTTCAAATTCTACATTTCCTTGGATCCTCTCAGGTTGCGAATCATCTGGTGTGTCTGGTTCAATTTCAGTTGTACAGTCAAGGGTTTTGAATGCTGGGGTTAGTATATTGATAGCAGAGATGACAGTTGGAATCAGTGTGTATAATTCTGTGATAGAAGGAACTGTCAGAGAAAAAATTTGGTATGATCTTATTCCATTTTTAAAGGTGGCTTGACGTCTGTGAATCAGAATTGTTGTGTACCACAAAGCAACAGCATGTGCAATGTTCCACAAGCAAAGGGAGAAGCCTTGAATGATCCCATATTTGATACTTAATTTCCTATACTTTTGTTTTGGAATTTCCAGGCATGTTTTGGCTTTCCTCAGTACTTGTTCTTCATGACAAAATGATGCAACTGTCCTTATGTTGGTTGTGGACTCAGATGCAAGAGCAACAAGCTCAGAATGTGCAGCAGAGTAGTCACCTGAAAATCCTTTGCCAGACTTGGCTTGAATGAGACCACCTATGAAGTGGCAGGGCATCACAGCCCAAGCTACCAAACTCATTCTCCAGTTAACAACCATGCTGACAACTGTTGCTATCAGTATGGAGGAAACACATTGCAGAATTACAGACATTCGATCAGCAATGATGACTTTGACCATGGCAGTGTCACTGATAATGCGTGAAGTCAATGAACCAACAGTATTCTCTGATTTGTCAAACCAGCCTACTTCATTACATAGCACACCTGTAAAACTTGAATGGATTATTGACTGCTGTTTGTTAAATCATTCTGGAATTTGATGTATGTGATACATCATTTTAGGCATTTTAGCTCATGCCTTAGTTTTTCTTTTTCCAGGAAAGAGAAAGATGAATGTATGGAAATTTTAATAGGGGATATCTGATACCTGAATACAGAGCACGTCTTAGATTTGCCATGGCCTTTTCTCCAACAACTCCAAAGAAGTAATGCTGGAAGGTGTGGCTGAATAATGAAAGCAACCCTATCGCAGTGAAGATGGCTGAATAAAATCCAACTTTTTGTTTTGCATCTTCATCAAAGTATGCTACTCCAATGGTGATGATGAAGAACCCAAAAAATGGCTTTGATATTCCAGAAAAGGCTGCTGCAAATGAGCCAATAGCAATCTTCACCAACTCCCTCTTTTTTAAACCAAACCAAATTCTGAAAAATATGTGTCTTTCTCTGCTGCTCATTTTGTTCTGTTCCTTTATCACAGAATGGTCAGTGATATTTACTTGGACCTCTCCCTGCACCTCTACTAGTGGTCTAGTTTCATCAGGAAAATCTTCTTGGCGGGCACTTCTATTCTTGGAAACTATAGCTCTATCCATTTAACATTTAAAGCTGGTTAGAGTCTTCCTCCATAATGTTTGGTCAATAATATACGTCAAAAATGTATATTAAATGGTGAATTACCTAGATTCAGGACCTGGTTGAAGGTTCTGCATGCTGAATAATGTACTATAGAATCTGCTTGTGTCTAACAAACTCTGGTGTTTTCCTATCTCTGCAACTTGTCCATTCTCTACTACAGCAATCATATCTGCATTTACAACTGTTGAGAGCCTGTGTGCAATCAAGATGACAGTCCTTCCCTGCATAGCTGTCTCAAGTGCTTCTTGAACCAGCTTTTCAGACTCTGAATCAAGGGCACTAGTGGCCTCATCAAGCAAAAGGATGGGAGGATTTTTCAGAACTGCCCTTGCTATTGCAATTCTCTGTTTTTGGCCTCCTGATAATTGGACACCCCTTTGTCCTACCTGGAAATCATCACATATGAGTGCATAAATGTTATGAGTGTAATTAATATATGTAGCCAGCAGACATGTTTTAAAATCCGTCAACTTGTCCCCATCTGCCATAGGTCAGCTGAAAATGGGGCTGATCAGATTAACTTGCTTTTATTTGTTAGCTTGGAAAGACTAATGAAACTCATTTTACGATGGGTTAGTAGGTTAGACGATCAACTCATACAAACTTTTGTTGATATGATTATGAATAGAATCAGAAAGCATATTTTATGGCTATTCTCTTGTGAAGTTTTGTGTAGACGTTCTTAAAATTAATTTTAAGAGTTGGTGTATGAAGAATTGATGTTAAAATGTTTTATTGGTATTTAGGAATGATAATTTAAAAGTGAATTGCAGCGAGGATTTTGTTTTGACAGCAAAGTAGAATCAATTTTGAAATAATGTAAATGTTTTAAAAATTAGTGGATCTTTGTGCTCATAATCAATTCTATTCACCTTGAAACCTAAACTTTTGCCTTTTCTCTAATTTAATTCTATGGAGTAGAATTGATTGTACCCTGACAAGTTCATTAATTTTTAAAGTTAAATTATATTGACTTCCCCTTAGGCTTAACTCAATTACAATTGGCACCCCTCTTGTTTTAAAAGTTACACTACTACCTTGAGAATCAATTATTATTACACTTACCTCCCATTTAAGGGAGGTGATTGAAATTATACTGAAAGGGAGGTGAGTGTAGCTTTAGGAAAAGCTGCTAATTAAGTCAAATCTTTAGGGAGACTAGTATAGCTTTCCCCCAAGTTAAAATATTGTGTAGAAGCATCCTCAATTTTAAGTCAACTGTTAAAATTAAAGATTGAGAGTTTCATTTGCCAAGCCCCAAAATTGGAAGGATCTCTGATCCAAATCATAGAGTTAACCTTGAGATTTCACTTTTTTTTTCCTGGTCTCATTTTATTTTGGCTTTATATCTCTATTACTTCCTTATTGTCCTCCTTTCTTCCTTATTTCTAGTTATATGACATTAAATAGGAAAAGGATCAGAATATGATTAATGTATGCAAATCATGTAAATTCAATAAAAGGAAAATCAAACAAGACATAGTTAAGCTAATAAAGTGATATACTAGATTAAGTAGCTTACCTCTGTTAGGTACTGATTAGGCAGCTGTGATATGAAAGAGTGTGCATTTGACATTATTGCTGCCTTCTGAATTTCTTGATCATCTGTGTCCATTTTTCCCACTTTCAAGTTATCCTTGATGGTGCCTGCAAAGAGTGATGGTTCTTGGGAAACAGCCCCTATATTTCTTCGCAGGAACTTCAGATTGAAATCCTTTATATTGTGATGATCAATAAAAATTTCTCCTGGAATATGTTAAGCATTGTCAGGCTAGGAAACATTGATTTTCATACACGATCACCACATTCAATTCCTACAATACTATTAATTGGCAATGTAAAATCTATCTATTTATCATCGAATTTTGTATTTACATCTCATTCTATATGATTAAATTAGAAATTACTTGAGATGTTAAACTCATGCACCTTCTTTGTCTTGTGTAACATCCACACCCTGCTCTTCAGCTTGCCTGTGGCAATAGGTCTAGCCACTACTGGTCCTCCCTAACTCACATTGACCTGCTCTACCTAGATTTGCCTTTAGTTGGCCCAAACAAAAACAACTCGATTGTCCCAGATAACCAAGCTTTAGACCACTTGGTGGAAGAAACTCCAATACTATGTTATGACAAAGAGTCCTCATCATCCCATGATTCAAATTGTGGGTTCTTAGGAGATTCCCTTCAATATGGTTCAGTTTCTATGTCCCTTAAGGGTAATACAGCTAACTTAGGCTACTGTATGCAATTATTCCCATCGAGGCGATCTGTTGGATGTAAGACTGACTGGCAAGATTTTGGGAGTGAGAGGAGTTATAGTCATTGATTAAAAAATGAGTGGTTGATTTTGTGATTAAATACATGCATATGCATTGTTTGAATATCAAACGTTAATTTTTCAATTGATAAGTCCTCACTTTACTCTTTAAAGCAAATCTGTCACTTAAGAAGGGTTAAATTTCGAGATAGAATTATTTAGAGGCTGTCAAAGATAGGCTGCTAGTGATTGGACAAAGAAGTGAAGGTGAATCCTCCCTGAAGGGCACCTATTGGAGAAGTGAGTAGATGGATTGCACATGATGGTTAGCTGGATTGTTAATGAAAATTCAGTGTGCAATGAAGGCACAATGAATATAAAGGACTTTGACCCTTTTTGATAAGTTTCTTCATAAACACTTATAGAAGAAGGAAATAAAATAACTACTTACCCCATTACCCAGAAACTCCTCGTTATGCAAAAGTAAGGGAGAGGAATATTATAAGTAGCCTTACCCTTGCATATGCCAAGAGGCTGTTTCCAAATTCGAACCCATGACCAACAAGTTACCAGGACACTAATAAAAGAAGAAAATAAGAAGAAAAAATAAAATAATTTTTTCTCTTAAGATAAAGTTAGTTTATGCATAATTTAGAATAAGCATTTTGGAGAAGCCAAAATCATTCATTTTTCCTTCTTATTTTCTTCTTCTAATGGAGATTCAAACAGAGTTATCTATGATCTTTTCATCAGTGAATAAATGAAATTGTTCTTCTTTCAAACAAAAATAAAAAGATGTACCTGTTAACCGGTAAAATGATAAGCACGTGAACATTAATCATGTGATAAAATAGAGAATTAAAAGAGAAGGTGAAACACTAACTAACCTCTCGAGGGGTCATAAAATCTGCTAACCAGGGAAATAACAGTGCTCTTTCCGCAGCCACTGCTACCAACTAGTGCTATTGTCTTTCCTGCTGGAATTGACAAGGACAGTCCTTGAAGGATTGCTTTCTCTGGCCGTGATGGGTAGGAAAAGTGAACTTCTCGTAATTCAATGTCACCTTTGATTTTGCTAGGCATTATCCCTTCTGATTCATTAGTTATTAGAGGCTTTCTTTGGATCACTTGAAAAACTTCGTATCCTGCAGCTTTTGCCTGATTAAATATTTGCATGTCTGGTGCTGCATAAGTGAGAGATCTGCATTTCACAAGGAGAGTTTTGTTACTTAATCATTAATTGTTAACCATTTTCTCCATTCTATACAATCCTGAAGGTGGTTTCTTCCTTACATGGCACCAAAGAGAATACTCATCACTGCAGTTATTATGTCTCCTGGGGTTGCTCTTCCGGCTCTGACCACAACAGCTCCAACCCATACAATTAGAGCCCAAGAACAGAAACTCACTGTTTGCAACATCCCTGTCCCAACTCCCTTCACAAGTGCCTCCCCTTTGCTTATAACATATTGTTTTTCCATGTTCTCTGTAAAAGATTTGGTTGCAGAGCTCTCTCCAACAAAAGCATAAACTGTTTTTATTTGTGATATTGTCTGCAATAACAACATCAGAGCTTGTTAAAACAAAATAAGTTAGGTCTCATGATGCACATTTATGTGACACTTGAAGAACTATTGTAATTGAAAACTAGACTTATATTGATGTAAATCTAATTATGTATGCATATACCTGCTCTATCATAGATGTAGCTTCGGAATGGAAAAACATTTTGGTGGTTGATATGCTATTCATTTTCTTGGTGTAAGTTGCCCCTATTATAAGAATAAGCGGGACAACCACTAAACAGAGAATCGTCACTTCCCAACAGCATATGGCAGAAATCACAACTCCAGCAATGAAAGTTGCACAACTTGAGGTGAAGTGACCCAACTATGGATAAGAAATTCACTTGGGGTTCAGTCATAAAATGTTGTGAAGGAAGAAAGGTGAAACTTGTAACCATTGTTATTGATTTGCTGACCTTCTCGCCAATGGCATCTTGTATGACACTCATGTGCTTGCTTATTCCACTGATGACTTTTGCACTTGTTAATTCTGTATCAAAAGCCCCTATCTCTTGGTTGAGGACTGCTCTTAGATATGCTAATCTCAGCCGAAATAACTGTCTTTCACTTGCATACATCCAACAACTAATCTCTGCGCAAGTTTAAACGTGATCAGGGAGAATAATGCAGCTGGTTTAATTACAAATATAGCAATTTATTTTAAGATGTATATGAATGAATACATTAGCAGTCATGATATTATGATTCCGTTCCATGGACCTAAGACCGAAAAGGCCATAATATTATGATTCATTATGCATGTTTATGAGATTGAGAAATGCACTATGCATGTGATGCACCTTTCGTCATATTCCTTTCTAGTGATTGAATTTATTTGGAGTCTACTAAATGAGGTAGAGTTTGCCTTAAATTTAATAGGTCATACTTCTAATTTAGTAAATCTCATGAATTTCAACTAATATTCAAGAATGTATTGAGAAAAAAAACTATATTTGAGTATGTTGTTAGCATTTATTTTTTAAGATTATTTCTTCAAATTACATTAAAGGTTTCACTATAAGGTAATATGAGGTTAGGGGTCTGAAACGTTAACCCCTTAAAATGTCATTGAAAGTTTATGTCTAGATCATATAAATCTTTTTAAATGCCCTTCAACCCTTTGCCCTGCAGACACTTTTAACATGTAAGCTCACGGAATATGTTAATCTTAATTCTTAACCTGTAAATTGTTAACGTGGTGAACCGGCTAATATTTAAGCTGAAACAGGTGAAAATATAAAATTTTGTACATGTAAATCTCATAGTATTTCAACTTAAATCTCCATAAATTAAAAAAAAAAATTCAATGACGAAAGAGTATAACTATTTTTATATGTAGAGTAATGATATTTGAACATTTTAATATTTTAGACATCTCATTGATACCTTTTATTTGTCTCAATATATTTTATTATCACATCAAATACCAATACATCATATAAAACAAATCACATCTTCTGCTATCTAAAAATTAATTTTTTGAAAACTGTTTTATAAAAGTTTTTAAAAACTAAAAACACTCTCAAACACTCCTTAAATTTTTAATTTTCACTAAAAATAAGAATTATTATGTACTTTACTCTTTGAAAGAAAATACTCACTTTAAAAGATAAAAAAAATAAACAAGAAATTATCTGTATATAAGCACTTGATTATTTGTTTTGCACGAAAGGTGAAATTTACCAAGTACCCCAGCAGGAAATGTGGCGATGGCCATATACCACACATATGGAACAACCTGAACCCAACAAGAACAACCGGTATTAGTGTAGCTATTCAAGTCAAATAATTTCTACTGCTGCTGACCAAATAAAACAATAATAATAATGACAATTCCTAGGCCAATTAAAAAGAATTTTTTGTGCAATTTAAATATCTCTCTACGTGGTGCATGGTAACGTGAATTTCCAAGTCATTTTTCAAATATGAATATCTTAGGACGTGGTTGGTTCATTTAATTTGTTACTTTTTTAAATTTTAAGTTTATATACTTTTATGTATTCACAATCTAAAACATTTATATTATCAATCAATGAAAAATCATCATTAATAAATATAACTTTTAAGATTCTTATTATACAAATAAACAAACTTATCATTTGTGAGCTTGTGATTAGATGACTCTTTACACTGTTATATACACATATTTACTATACTACTTCTATTGAAAACTCCATATCCTGCTTTAACTTTTATTTTTAAGAATATAAAAAATAAATAATAAGGATCTACTTTTTAGTGACTGAAAAAGTATCGAAATTAAGTCGAAAAAGTATAAAATTCCCGATACGAATTAAAACTAGCCAGCGAGTAACCACATGCATGCACAGAAAATTGAGCTAAAACAAAAATATGTGACAGATAATGATGACATCATATATAGTTAATATTACCCATGATAATATTTTCTTTCTAGATAACTTATACTCTCACTTTTTTTATAAAGGAATCTAATTTAATTGATCAAGTAAAAAGACTATAAGAGGATGCATAAATTATTGTAAATCTTTGAGTACATGTCTTTGATTTTTTGGAATAACAAAATAATATCAAAATATTATTTTTTCTTTGTAAATGTAAGCACCAACCTTATTGAGAGCATGAACCATGGCATCTAGGTCGTTGATATTGTTCCCAAAAGCATTAAGAGCTTTTCCCAACAAGAGATACCCAACGGGAAAGGCCATGCCATGCACAACCGAACCTAGAGTTCCCAAACCCATCAGCATCCAGTCTACCACGTCTGCATAGCTCAAGAGCTTGAAGAATGACAAAGTTTGAACCACGTTCTTCTTAGGCTCATCATCATCACGGTCACTAGTGTCTACCATTTGTAAAACCTTTTGAGGAGCCATTAATGCCAACAGTGGTGCATGAGTTATAGTGTTTTTGAAATGAGGGTAGGATACGTACGCTGACTGAATCTATTTAATATAGTAGCCTATATGTCTGCACGATTCTTGACATTCAATTATGCAAGATACGGATATGGGTTTAGAATATGCCTTCAGGAGATTAATTTAAACTTTATAAAAAAAATTGCAATAGCTTGGCTTTGTAATTGGTTGCATTTACTTGTATGGTCGATGTTCACAAAGCTGCTGACGGTTTTGATATATGTTCGACACAAAATGACATGCACAAATTTGCCAGAGCGATGTGTCCAGAATTGTTTTCTTATTGCAACCCCTTTTCATTAGAATTATTAGTTAATGTAGTTAAATAGATTCACGAAATTTCTTCTCTGTCATTCTATTTTATAATATTTCTTTCGTTTTGTTTCTTTCCTTTGTTGGACATTTTCGCGCCAGCTAGCTAGAGCTGTAAGCACGGAGTTGCGGACATATCATTATTTATTGATGAATGCTTTATGCATTATAGGATGTAATCAAATTACGAAACTAATTAATGTACATTCAAAGATGTTTAGGATATTCTCTTAGTTTCTCAGGAAATGGTATAAATATTATATATAATTGGACTCGTGTAGAAGGTTAATGTTTATAATTCCCATGCATGTTTCAAAGAGATGTCTTTAGTTGATAGTTTAAGGTAGAAGTATAATAATATTCTGTTTAGATATGTGATGTGTCCTTTTCACATCCTCCTTCGTGATATTGCTACATACGTTTTAACTTTTAACTCGATGAAAGATTATAGAGAGTGGCAATGAAATCATATAGGTCATAAGTATAACACCAAAGAAGGAAAATGAAGTTTGGTATATAATATTATATATAGTGCAGAGTGCAGTTTTTTATAGTTGTTGACGATATGTATAATATTTTATTGCCAAAATTACAATTTTAATCTTTTTATAATTTTAAATTCATAATTTTCATTTTTTTTATATTTCTAAATCAAGAAGTTAAACTAATAACAATTTATTTAAAGATAAGAAAATAAAATACTATGATATTTATTTTATTTAATTAATTTTATAAACACTATTATGTATATATCATTAGTCAAGAATTACTAATTTTTTTAATTATAAAAAATTATAAATTAAAAAATATTTAATATATAAATTTTTTAATTTTATATTATTTTTTACATTTTATTTTAAATAGTTTACATATTTTTATTTTTATTTCATCAATTTGATAATTAAATTTCATAAATTAATATATAAATTATTTACATAAATTGTTTTGTAAATTGGTTTAATATACATATTATTTTTACTCTAATTGTATAATTAATATAATTATATTAATTAATATCAACATCAACAACATCTTTAATCCAAGTTAATTGGGATCGGTGATAGATGAATTCAATGATAGATAAAAAATAAGATAAAGAAAGAGAAAGGAAGAGAAGAAGAAAAAATGGAAATAAGACAAAAGAGATGAAAAATAAGCTTAAAAAAGAGGAGTGAAAGGAGGAGGGAAAAAATAAAGAGGAAAAGAACTAAAAAAAGAAAACGACATGAACATAGAAATATTAATGAGTTTAACCGTCCACCAAATTTATAGTTTACTTATAGTTTTTCTCCACTTCGTCTTAAGACATACTGTCTGTCAATCTATATCTTACCCTATTAGGTTTTGTTTAACTACTTTTTCCATATAAGTTTTGGTCGACTTTTACCTCTCTTTTTATCGAGCTCTTGGTAACAAATTTTTGTTCTTACGGGAACCAGTAGTCGTCTCATATCGTATCCAAATCATTTCAATTTATACTCCCTTATCTTTTAACAGATATTCTGAAAAAGTGGTAGCACCTGGCTTCCTTGGCGAGTATCACCCAATCAATCCTGCAGAAAATCCACAAAAGCACACCAAAAACAGAATTCCAATTCCACAAGTATTACTGAAATTCCTCTTATATTAATGGAACTGAAAGTATAATAGCAACTGTGTGTACAGAGAAGCAAACAGAATTGATACCCCTTGGAATCAATTCTGGACAGTCCAGAACGAATCTCCCTTGGAATTCCTCCTTTCACTCCTAACTCCTAACTTTTTTGAATACCCCACCAATTACCCCTAGCTTCCTATTTCTACTATGCACAATATAACTAACTTTAAATAATAACAACACCACGACATGCATAAAGCAATAACAGAAATGCATAAAGCAATAACAAAAATACAGCTACTCAAAATAACCACCCTCCAGCTCAGCATTATGTTGCTCAGCTGCTACAAACTTCGTACGTGCGTACACTTGTTTGATAACGTTCCTATAAAAAGCTAAAGCTATATGATACTAATGATATTGTTATTGCATATGAACTTGTGAAGGTTTCTTCCGTCCAACTTTCCTTGGATGATGGCACCGCTGTGGAAAGTATAAGACGAATAGATGATATCTTCTCACGTTATTATGGACTTCATGCAAACTTGGTCTTCCCTTATCTTCAATACATTAGGAGAGAAATTAAGAAATTTTCAGTGAAGGCTCTCCAATAAAATGCTTTTTCCAACAAAGTCAGCTATAAAATGTGAGGTATAATGTCAATCACAGCTTAAATGACAGGTCATTTGATATGAAAGATATGCTATAGTCAACTACCTCAAGAAAGATTACTCAAAGCTCATCCTAGCTGTTTGATAGTCAAGACATATTGCCTCATAAATAAGAATGGGGCTTTGAACTCAGGTCAGCAGGTGTGTTCTCTAACTGGTCTCTCTTTTTGAACCTGTGTTTCATTGGTATAGATTAATCCAAATTTAAAGGGGAGGAGATATATTTGAAAGATTGTCTTGAGATCCCAGCGGATGAAACCTCAATTAGTTACAAGGGGTATCAACAATCACTTTTCATGTTTTAGCTTTGGTTCCCAAAGAAAGTTGTTATTTGCAAGTTATACCTACTAGTGCTAAAATCTAACCAAGGATTTTATTTCTATCTTAATGGTTTTGTGAAAGTGGGGAGGAGTAAACCTAGTAGATGATGAAATTTTGATAATTATATTTTATGTGCTGTTTTTTAGAACATATGGTGCAAAGCTTTAGGATTAATGATGGCAAGGCTGGCAGGATTTTTTTCATTTTTTCTTGATAGACTTGAATAGGTGAAAGATATGTTAGTGCTATGATGCATGTATACTTGTTGCACAAGTAACAATGAGATAGAGTATGTATCAAGCATTAAAGCCACAGGGATTAATTGAAGACGAACAGATTCTTCAAACTTTATGCTATTCAGAAAATCGGAGACTAGAAAAAGAAAAAATTGAATGCCAAAAGAAAAGGAAAAAATGAGAAAAATCTATACTCCAAAAGAGGAGGGGGGGGGGGGGGGGGGGGGGGGGGGGGGGCAAAAAGAAGGAAATAAAAGTTAGGAAAGAAATGCAAATGATAGTTTGAAAAAGGGCAAAGGAATAAATAAAAGAATTTGGAAATTAGTGTGGTAGAGGATTTGATTATTGGGTGATGATTTTATTCTCGTCGGAGCACTACTGAATTGATATCTCATATTTTGTTGGCTCTTGCTTTTTCCTTCTCTTCCCTGCCTGAAATTGTTTCTCTGATCCCATTAACCCATAAAAAATATTTTAATTATTACATGCTTATGAAGTACATCAATGGATATTTGGTTACTTAACAAGCCTATAGAGGAGAAATTGAATGCATTATTTTCATCTCAAGGAACTTGAGTCTCTGATCGGCTTACCACCAGTTATTTTACTTTTCTTGGTATTGATTGTTGACTTTGGCTTGTCTTGTTGCTTTTGTAATTTCCTAATTGGATCGTTGTTGATTGTGCTTGTCTCAGGTGTTGCACGTGGTTGCTGGCTTTTAGGTATGCTCTGGGCATTTGTGACATAGCTGGGATGCCTCAGCCAAGTTCAAAGGTTTCAGCAAAGCTGGTGACTTACGAGTACCCCATAATCTGCCGATTAATAGAGAAAAATAGTGAAAGAAAGGGGAGGGGAGGCCAGGAGGGGCTTAAATATCTCCTTAGTCCTTACCCAATTTTGGCTCCTTCCAAAATTGGGAGAATCTGAATGAGATAAATTTTTATATTAATTGAACTGTATTATCTTAGCAATTTTATTTGATTATTCAAATTATATAATGATAAATTTATTTCCCTTCCCCTTTTCCTCCTTTCTCCTCTCCCCGTATAATCCAAAGTTGTTAATCATTAAAATTTCTTTCCCCTTTCCTCTCCCCTACCATTGAATCAAATAGTGCATAAGTTTATGGTGCCCATGTTGTCTATATATTTGTTAGTATGTATCTAATGAAAACCTTGATTACATGATTATTTTAAAAAGTCTCAATTTAATTACTCATTTAAAATTCAATAGTCTATTATTTCCACTTAATTTTATTTTTTAATTTGATACGTCTCTTTTGTAATGCGTTGACTGAAATCTCATGTTGGTTTCATTATACTGGATTTTGAAAACATAATTTTTCTTTTTCCAGTTCATACAAAGTTGATAAAAATAAACAACTTATTTTCACATAAATAAGTTGTACTAAACAGAGAGTCACTCATTCACATTATGAATTAAAGAGTATTTTGTGTGTATGTATTTACACTAGTATTATAACATTAATAATTCCATATGGAATATGAATTTATTTTTATCGAACTATTGAACTATATTATCTGGGTTATTTATGCCAAATTTTTTATAACTTAAATAATAAGATATTCGAGTAATTTATAATTTAGTATATTTTAAAAATACATATTATGTCAATTTTAATGATTAAATAAATATCAAATGTCTTATTATATACTTGTTAAAATATTCATTTTAGAAAACAACTAAATATATATTAACAAATTTCAAAGATTTGTGCGACTTGTATTAAAGAAAATATTTTAGTAAAGTACACCAAGTATATTATAAGAAAATCAAATTTATATCTTATTTTTACTCGTAAAAAAAAGGTTAATGCATTAAAAATTTCATATATATATATATATATATATATATAATGAATGTGCAAGCTTACAGAAGTGAATTTGAGACTTCTAGTTATACACTTGAGCTAGAATAACTTTATGCTAGTTGATCTACATTCTTAATGATGATTAAGTGATTAGATTAATTTTATTATACCCGACTCGGTTTAGCTTGGCTTGGTTATTGGGTTGATCTTTGTTTTTTGGTCAAATTTAATCAAGTTGAATTTAATATTCTTCCTATATGGTTTTACAATAATATTTTAATATAATGATCACCTTTTTAAAAGATCGTTTAAAAACCCATTCGGCTAAATTCATTTAAAAAAATGTAAATTATCAAGCTGGGTGGTGGTATAAGTTTGAGTTGACAAAAGAATATAAATCTATCATGTTTGGGTTTTTATGTAAAAAAATAATTCAATCCAATTTTGACCCTTGTGTTCAGTTTCAGTATTAGTGATTTTCGACGAATTTTTACTTTTGGTGTCTACTTTGCAATGATTAGATGTTGAAAACAATGCATGTTATTTTTTATTATATAAATATATGATGTAGTACTGTTTTAATATATTAAAGCATTCGTCACTCTTTAAAATTTTCTATTTTTTTCCTTCTCTTCGTGACTACCCTAACGGCTAGCAAGGGTCACGGATAAATGAGAGAGAGAGAGAACTATAATTCAGTTATCTACAATGATCAATATTTCGAAGTAACAGCACCATGACGATGAAATGAACGTTGGGGACAATATTACAACAAAGAATCCAGCTATAGGAAAATTTCCTAGGGAAAAGCCAGATGATATGAATTATAATTTTCGGGTAATGTATTGTAATAGCGCGACACAATTTAATGAATTTACAGACTTCCACCAAAGACCCCACTTTGCCATATAATTTATAACATCAACGCACTGAAATGATTTCTGATTTAGCTTTAGTTGATGCAATAGGGAGAACTCCATATTAAACCTGACAAAAACCATGTCTGGGGATGATGACAAAATTAATGGTAGTTTCCCATAGCACTAATGAAACTTTGACTCGGAGGGCTTGCTTCCCCTAAAAGCTGAAAGAGAAAAGAATGACCTTGACGCTGTAACATGAACATGCAAAACAAAACAGGAAGGAATTAATAAGGATCACCATTGGTGAAAAAGGAAATGTGCGCGATTCCATGGCATAAAGGAGCACTAAAATCACATAGACAAGTCTTGGGGTCATGGAGTGAAAGACTGACCTCTTGTGGTTGAACCAGCACCTGAATCACGTCCGTCTTGCATCTTGTGAGAACCCTTGCCATCATCTCTGCCTGCAGCATGGCAAAAATCTATAGATGATGAGAATATTATTGACATGAGGAATTAGAAAAAAAACAGCTTACTAACTCTCGACCAGTCAAGAGTAACATAACAGCATGTAGAAACAAGCATTAAAATAATCATAGCAATATCTTTTCGAGTTGACTTACAATCCCTGTTAAGCTACTTGTTCCCAAGGGTGCTATAGTTCATTTTCATAAGTTTAACCAAGATATGCCCCGTATAACTGAACCAGAGACTTAAAGATAATATTAAGCACCAACTAAGGGTATCGCTAGGTAGGGGTCGACCGAAACTTACCTGGAAAAGCTAGTTAAACAAGACCTAATGGTGTGAGATATAGATTGACGGACGGTATGTCTTAGGACGGAATAAAGAAAAGCTATAAGTTTGGTGGAGGGTTAAACCCAATAGTAATTCTATCTTCCAATCGTTCTCTTGTTTTAGTCATGTTCCTCTTCTTTTCTCCCTTCTTCCTTTCTCCTCTCTTTTATTTTAGCTTATTTTTTCTCTCTTTTGTCTTATTCCCACTTTTTTTTCCCCTCTCACTTTCTCTTTCTTTGTCTCTTTTTCGATTTATCATTGGATTCATCTACCACCAATCCCAATTAACTTGGGTTAAAAGTGCTGTTGATGTTGAACGAAGGGTATCGCTAATTAACTACGTTGCAAGCAGGAATGTACGCAAGAGTTTCACCACAAGACAGATAGGGATGAGCACAAGGAAAGCATTTAATGTTTTGAGCTTTTCTAGAATATGTTAGGAGAAGAAATAAAAGAGAAAGGGGAACAATATTGATGGATTCCAAACTTTATTGCAATGCCATCAGATTTGAATCAGAACAAAGCAAGGGGGAAAATGTATTACCTAAATTTCTTTCATATCCTTCATGTACTGAATTTTTTGGTTGTCCATAGCTTTTCACATTGAGTGCGGCCTTTCTCAGTAGATTGTCAGCATTCCTTTTATTAGAATTTTTGAATTCCTCAGCATCATCCTCTCCTTCAGAAAAAACAGACGGGCTAGACCAGCCAGTGGAACCTGTATCGCCCTTGCTCTTCCGAGCAAATTTCAAGAGTCTTTTAAAACCTTTGGGTGCATCTTTTTGGTATATCATGGCAGGAGGATTCTCAGCATTTCCCCACTCACATGTGTCAGGTTCACTACTTTCTTCTTGCAGCATCTGTGACAGAGAATGACGAACACGAGGACTAGCTGATCCCACTGGGGCAGCATTGGCTAGAGATGCAGATTGAAATGTGTCATCCTCACATGGCTTGGGCATTTCCAGATCCTCTTCTGTCTCCACCCAGGCAGAAGGTGATATGGTTGATTCTTCTTCATTCCTTATATTTAAGGAAGACTCTTCTGTGTATGTTAAGACCTCACCATCTGTAAGATTTTGGTCTAAGTTTTCTGTCTCACCGCATTGCAATTGGTTATGTATCTGTGGCTCTGGTTCTGTAGCAGCATTCTGATGAATAGGTGTCACTGTGTCCCCATCTGAATGCTGACTGACCAATTCAGAAGCATTGACAACCAGCTCATTTTCTAGATCTTCAATAAGATCTGCACACTCTCTCTGAGATTTGTCCATCTTAGGAGGACCTTTTTTCTTGTTAAGCTCAGCAGTTCCATGCCCCATTCGAGAACCCTTGCGTAGAAATGGTTTTGATTCCAATGGCACCACACTGCTTTTCTTGGTTCCCTTGTTACCAATGTTAATCTTTGAAGGAACAGAGGCTTCTTCAGAAGCTTTCGTCACTTTTGCTTTGACTGCCTTGTTCTTGTTTGGGACAGCTGGCCGTCGCTTCTCATTCATGCTTTTGAGGCTCCTGGCATTATTGGTCTGAGTTTCTTTCTCATTTCTGTTCCAGGGCAGAGATTTTTCCCTTTGGGCGGTTGGTTGGGGAACAGATGTTGTTGACACTGGCTTCCGACGTGTTGGGGTGCTGTTAGCTGATGAAATTCCACCACGCACTTTGGCAGGGGATGTCCCAGCTGCCCTTGGTGAAGGTGTTGCTGACCAAGACTTACGTGTAGCAGGCATGGGTGACGTTCTTGATGATGTTTTTTTCGTAGTTGAAGGTTTAGAGGTTTCCTTTGGGGAATTTGCAGGTGGAGTTGATTTTCTAAGAGAATTTTGGGGCAACCTTGGAGAACTTTTTTTACTTGCACTCACACTTTTGGACATTTCAACCTTCCTCTTATCGAGTAGTTGCTGCATTTGTCGAAATTGTGCTTCTTTTTCTACTTGTTTTCCAGCCTTTGCTCCTCGAAGTTTTGCATCACGTTTTTCCTTATAATTATCATAAGACCCTCCTCTCTGCTCAAATGAAATATTCTGGTTTCTGCTGGGCTGGGACTTCCCAAATAAAACAGGTTTGCTTTCGACCATTTTTTTAAGAATTTGGTTGAACTCTTCTTGCTTTCGTTGATTCCACTCTTCTGATGCTGCTAACTTTTTGTTAGTTTCCCCTTTTACTGTTGGGTTGGTTTCATCTGGATTATCTACAGCAAAAGAACCTATGTTTTCCAGTGTTTCTGATTTTACATCGTGATCAGTGTTATCATTATTATTGTGACTTTCGGTAATAAAATCAGACACCACTCCTACTTCTGAATTTGTAGGAGCCTCAGAATGTACCACATCATTAGAAGTCACTGGAACAGGATCTTCAGGAAAATGTTCTGGCTGGTCTTGAACAGAGGTTTCCCCCATACCGGCACTCCATCTTCTCAATACAGATTTATTTGTATTAACAGAAACATCTACTAATGACTTCCTCTTCTGAACATCTGTAGTTTGATCCCGCTGTTTGCTTTCAAAAAGACTGATGGCATCTTGTACAGTTATCCTCCTGACATCAATTTCTGACTTTTTAGTGGGTAGTCCAGATACTTCCCCTTCAAAGTCATTTTCACCAGCATCTCTAAACGATATTGCCCTCTCTCTGCCAGGAAAATAATTGAGGCTCTTGATAGTTAATGCAGTGGCTCTGCGGGGTCCAGCTCTTCCTATTTGAACCCTTCGCATTGGGGAAGCTGACCTTCTGGGTGTTGCAGATCTTACTAGAGAACGACTTCTCTCGGCAGATCTATGATCCTCATCACTAGATTTATAAGATTCCTCACTTTCTGTTGAACTGTGTCTCTCAACTTGGGCCGCTTTTGCTGGTGAAACACCATACTTAACTGGTGTATCTGAAGGTAATGGTTTGGAAATCTGCAGGGTTTTGACGGCCTTGTTTGCATCATCTTTGGTCACATCACATGAGTGCAAGGTTGTTTCTTTGCTCAGGGGACCAACATCCTGGCTCTTTTGGGTAAGTTCTATAAACTTGCATAAAGAATGCCTGAGAACATAGACAACGTGCTTAGCAGCTTACCAATGTTTAAAAAAATATATACAAGTGCAATCCAGAACTTGCAATTATACATTCTTAGGGGCAATGAACATATTATATAAATCAGTCTGAAACTTACTCTATATTAGTGGCATCAAAATGTTGCGAAAATTTTCCTAAATAAGTCAGATCTTCAGGGGAGCATGTAGCACCAGTGGCCTTGTTAAAAGTTTCAGCTAACTTCTCGCTCAAAGCTGTTAGTCTTAGATCCATTGCTCGTAACAATTCATTCCTGGCAGCATATTTTCAGAAAGCTTAATAGTGGGTGCAGCCAATCTATATCTGCTAAATGTAATGTAACAGTCACAAGAACAT
>PYAF01000745.1:544960-596563 GCA_007407185.1 Glycine tomentella | reverse complement strand
TTTTTAATAATTATGTTTAATTTTAATTTACTTATATATCTATCTTGTTTAATTTTATTATTTTAAAAAAATTGTAAAATTAATAATTAAAAGTATAAATTAAGAGATATATTATTGTTGTTATTATTACTATTATTATTATACATTTTAATATATATAAACATATATGTATATATTTTTACAGTTTATTTAAAATATATAATTAAACATATAAAATTATATTTATTTTAAAATAATTTTTATGAACTATATTCTGAAATAATGAAAATTAAATTTATATATATGTGTGTGTATTAAAGTATAATATATTTGTATTTGTTAAGTGATTAGATGGTGCATTTTAACACAAGAAGAAAATGTATAATAATTTTACATCTCTAATGAGATGTTTGTATAAGGGATATTCTTATAATAATATTTTTTTTCAACATAATTTAACACAATTTTTAAAAATGGAATAAGTTATATTCACTTGAATTTGTTAAAGGGAGTAAATGTATAGTTTAAAACATAATGCATGTTTGCATCTTTCATACGTAGAAGTGTAGTTTATACTCTATTTTTTCTTAAAATGGTTGTCTAAAATATTTTACTTCAACACAATAGTTAATATCCATTGTATTGAAGTTCGGAAATATTAATGATAACATTAAATGATTTATTTTTTATCATCATAATATTAATGTGAATTATCTATTAATTTTATTGATGATTGATTTTTGTTGAAAAATTCAACAAACAACTCTTTGTAAGGCCTTTCCTCCCAACCATGATTAAATGATTTGTTTGAATTTGAATTGTTTAACATTGGAAAGATATAAAAAACTTAAAACTCAGGAAATATTAGTAAATGACTTATATTTATTTCACTTTAAGACAAGTATATGAGTGGTTACTTGAAAATATATTACTCCTATTAATTATTATGTTAGAACTTAAAAATATTTATGGTAGCTTTAAATGTTTTGTTTGACTTTGAACAATTTTTAGATATGAATAAATAATTTCATTTAATAGCAGACAAGACAAGTAGAGGGATTATTATTATTATTATTATTATTATTATTATTATTATTATTATTATTATTATTATTATTATTATTATTACAATATATAAATAAGTTACTTCAAAATGTATTATTTGAATTTAATTTTTTTGAGCTCATTTATCGTGTTACAACTTATAAATATTAATGGTTACATTAAATGTTTTGTTTGACTTTGAACAATTTTTAGGTATTATTAATGATAGCATTAAATCTATTATTTGAAAAATGCTTGAAATTCAAAAAATATTATTAAAAGGCATATATATATATATATATATATATATATTATTTGAAACAAATCCCAAAATTCCAAACTACATGTTATCTAATAAAAATCTAAAATTCCCATTAACAAACCAAAATCCCCCACATGATTAATTACAAAGAGCGACCCTATCTTCAAAAAGATGGCATGAAAAAGGGCATGATCAATCAAAGATTAGACCCATCAAACAACATTTCAAAATGTATTCTTTAAATTTATTTTTTTAACCTCAATTATTGTGTTAGAACTTATAAATATTAATGGTAGAATTAAATGTTTTGTTTAATTACTTTGAGCAATTTTTAGATATTATTAATGATAACATTAAATGTATTATTTTAAAAATGCTTGAAATTCAAAAAAATATAGTTGTTTCTTCTTCTTCTTCTTAAACAATTATCTCTTTGGTACAAACCATTAGAAGACAAGACTAATAGCTTCTCTCTCCTCAATTTGATCAAAACATATCTCTTAAGAGTAATGAGAAAGTCTCACATGCATTAAATGAAGAAGATTCAGAACAAGAAATTTTTTTTGAAGCTCTCTCTCTCAATAGACATATTCAGTGAAGTTATATAAGCAAAACTTAGAGATTGAAGACATGTAGAAGCTTTGAACCTTTAGCACTCTAAATATCTCTCAAGCTATTTACTAGATGCTACCTTTACACTGTTTTAATCTTTCATTTCCTTTATGTTGCATAGTTGTGCAATTTGTACTTAAACTTTCATATCTTGGTCTTGTAATTTCAAACTTATTTGTTTACAAAATCTAATACTTGGGTTCTTGTGATCTTATAATATAATATCATCGTTGTACTACCTGTACTTATGTAATCACTCATTTACCTATATATCCTAAAGGCTTCACACCCACCTCCACTTTCCTCCCTAACTAGTCACATAGTCTAATGGGCAATGCCTGTAAACAACATATGTAAGAATGCATGTCAATCATTGATATCCAATTTCAACCAATGAGATTTCACAATCATCACCACTTAGACTCCATCATGTGGATTTAGACACATCAACATTGTATTCGCCACTCCCTTTAGGTCAAGTTTTTTTACAAGGTATTAAACACATCACCATAAAAATTTAAGGTACGATTTTTTTATAAAAAATCTCTTAAGATTCTTCATCAATATTTCCTTTTGAATATTCAACGTTTTTTTGTCTATAATAATGTACATTATTCAACTTCAAGTAACAATTGAAGATTTTGGAAAAGGCAAAAGGAAATTATAGAGAAAAGATTCCAAAAGTACTGGAAGAGGCAAATAAATTAATCAAATTAAGAATCAACTTCATGAAAAGGACAACACATGCAACTTCTAATGACCATATTGAGTTTGAATGTGTTTCTAACAACCACAAACATCTAGTTTGAAGCTTGAAAGCCCTATAAATACACCCCCAAACCAAAGAACTCAATGCAAGGAAGAAAACAACGTAATGAGAGGGAATTTTTAAACTTATGCTTCTAAAGAGAGAAACAATTGATTTTATAGAGAGAGAAAACAATTTCTAAAAAGGAAACTTTCTTCGTCGAACATTCTAGTTTGTGTTTATCATTTGAAATATCTCAAAGAATGTTTATCTCTGTGTATCACTATATATGTATACATTCTTTGGGTGATAGAAACTAAAAGAGAAAAATATAATTTTATCAGTGAAAATTAATAAGTTGTAATGTATTTATAATTATATTTAACTTATTTTTATAAATTAAACAAATTTGCAGTATTTTTCTTTCTTTTTTATGTATTTCACTACTACAAAATGGGTTTTTTACGACGGCCCTTCGAAGACGGTTCTAAAAGAACCGTCTTAGCATATCACGCGGTGGCAATTTTGTAAATAATATGAATCCTTTTAACTTAAAACCAAGTGTTTCACGACGGTTTTTTATAAAACCGCCTTAAAAACAGCGAAACCAAACAATTCTAGACGGTTTTTTAAAACCCGTCTTTGAAATAAAAACCAAAAAACGTTATCCTCTGTCTCCCAATCGTCTTCCCTTCTTTTTAACCCTAAGTCCTCTTCCCAACCATATATTGATGACTTTTTCTTCGACGAAGTCGACTCGTTCTTGCTCCCCCTCGAAGGCCCTACTATGGTTCGAGCTCGACTCCTCTTCCTATTCCTTTCCCTCTTCACAACCCCACTGGCCCACCTGCACTGCTCCCTCACGCGCCTTGAAGATCGTCCTTTTCAAATCCGACCACCACCCCCATGTGCCTTCAAGATCATCCTTTTCAACTTTCTTTACTCTAGGGCCGTCGGCGTTTGGGTTGAAATCATGGAGGAGTTTTGCCGGATTCTTGCCGGAAAAGGTTGGAGCTTTTACAAAACCTAGAAAACCCCATCTTCCGATCTTGAAGTAAGTATC
This sequence comes from Glycine tomentella, assembly GCA_007407185.1. Taxonomy (NCBI): domain Eukaryota; kingdom Viridiplantae; phylum Streptophyta; class Magnoliopsida; order Fabales; family Fabaceae; genus Glycine; species Glycine tomentella. Next base: position 592,855 of record PYAF01000745.1, on the reverse strand, counting down.
TCTCCTCAATTTTTTATTGATCATGTATGTAATCTGGAAGGTATTTTGAGAGGGAAAAATGCATGAATGAGCTGTTATACTTATAAATATCTGCTGTTTTGAGGAAGCAATTTTCTGTGGATATCTCCTCCAAATTGGGAACCAGTTTCTCTACGGTTCCCTTTGTTCTTGTGGTGGTGAGCATTTTGCTTCCCCTGCTTCTTATTAACGTGTGCTTATATTATGTGATTACTATATTTCCTTAATAATGGCTACTTTTTTATTGTTCTGAAAAATCAACTTATTATTAGCTACATCTTTTATTCGTAAGTCCTCAAAGTGTAGAAGACAGCTAGCAGATAGCTAATAAATTTCAATTATACTACCTTTTTAGTTTATATGCATATGCATGTTAGACACAGTACATATGCTCAATAAAATGGCTCGGTTCATGTCTGTGGTGTACTTAAGTGGCTTGGTTCAATAAAATGCCTTGTTTTTACCTCCATACTTCTTTTTTAGTTTATATGCATATGCATGTTAGACACAGTACATATGGTCAGCTTCAGGCGAAACAAATTTGACTGGAATTGTTCATTTAAGTTCTTGAATGGTAAATAGTTTGAAACATTTATTCTAAGGGAAAAAAGAGAGAAGTTTGTTGTTGTTAAGGTTCTGGTTCAATTTGAAAACTCCCCGTTTGGTTGTTTTTTTTTTTTAGTTTTGAAACAAGAATAAAGTGACAAAGAAAGAAGAATGAAAGGATGAAGACCTTGGAGTTTGTTGTAGGGAGCTAGCTAGATAGGGTGAATCTGAGGGAGTGACCAGAGAAAGAAGAGTGATGATTGGAACAGGAGGGAATTCTGACAAGGCAAGCTGAGACTTCGAGAAAGCAAAGGTGTAGAGAGATCATCAAAATAATCCATAATGGACCTTTCTTTTGTTTGGTTCTAGTCTCTTCAAGGAAGTATTACGTACAAGTCACATTCTCTTTTACTTTTTGCCTTTGTTGCATGAGAATTCTGAATTCAATTATTTATTTTTTATATATATATATATTATTTGGTCATTATATATATATATATATATATATATATTATTTGGTCTTATATAAATGGATTTCACTATATTTTCGCATGTCAGGAGCTGAGGTTGCATCCAAGAGGATGAGTATGATAACAGGAACACTCTATGATCGGATCATTGAGAAGAGAAATATCCGAGCTTCAATGAATTCCAAATTGCCATTCTTGATATCTTCAAGTAAGCATATATGTCATGGCATTTCTTAAAAATTGTTACAGTAACGGTAAATGTTTGTTAAAATCATTAAAAATCTTGTCCCTGCACTTAGTGTTATCTTTTATTTTAAAATCTACATAAAAATGATGTTATATTTTGGTCCCTATATGGAAAAAAAATCAAAATTTTAAAATCGGCTAAAAACACTGTTAACCCTTTGAATGTCACCAATATAACATCAGTTTTATGGATATTTTCATAGTGCAATCAACATGGCCTTGCCTGGTAAGCATTATGATGCATCAACACATGATATAGAGGTCACTCTTCTTCCACTTGTTTGTGTTGAATCTACATTGCAAGGATACCTCCTTAACTGACATGTTTCTCTAACAAGCAGAAATATTATGAAACATGGACTAAATCTGGGGAAGCTCAAAAAAAGGAAGCTTTCATCAAATTCATTACAGAGAATGTGAAAGGGACCAAAGTCATGTGAGGACTTTGAGACTTCATTCAAGGTTCCATTTCTTGTTTCTTAATTAACATGTCCCTCTCTCTTTCATCTTTCTCCATATGTTGCCTTGACTAAAATATTCTGTGATGAATATTTATATTGTTTTCTGCCTAATAAAATAGCATATTGTTGGGGAGGTGCAATTGCTAATTAGAAGTAACCTCTTAGGATTTCCTGGTGTGAGAAAAGAGGACCTCAGAGTTGTAATTAGCCACCCTCAGTTTGTGTATTATATAATAATTCCTTTTCTTATTTACACATGACCATGCTTAAGATGCCAGCAAATTAAACCTCGATGCTAGTTTTTAAGTGAGGCTCTGGAATTAAAAAACAAATGTCTATTTCTCAAACATATATGCAAGGTACACTGTTGCTTATTCTTTGATGGCAGAGTACTGTTTCTTAAAGCTTGGCATGTGATCTGGACCATCTTTCATGGCAGAGTACCTAGGCATTTGTAGTGTACTTGGAGCCATGGCATGCTGATATGTTAGAATTCTTGGATTTAAGGATAAATCATGGGAAGGTATGATTGGCTAAGCTTAATGGTGTGGTAACAATGTACTTTGACTATCATGAATGAGTTATTTTAGCATTATTTATTCTTATCACCGTGTAAATTTCTTGAAGTGCTTTTACTTGTTAATTATTAGTGCTTTGTTTTTACAAAATATATTTTATAACATGTAGTATAAAGCAAAGAAGGTTGTCCAGGCACAGAGCCTCTGGTTTTCAGCTCAATTGCGGTTTTGTGTTTGCATTTTCCTATTCGTTGGGGTCTAGTATTCAAATTGTGCATGGGACATGTAGGAGCAGCATATTCTATTGGAATTTCATATTGGTTAAATGTCATTGGGCTTGGAATTTATATGAATTTTTCTCCAGCATGTGAGAAAACCAAAATTGTGTTTTCTTTTAATGCTTTATTAAGCATTCCAGAGTTATGCCAATACTCTAAGCATGTTTCTCAAATTCACATGTAATATTAATAGTTCTTTCTTGTCATACTGTAGCATGTGCATGAACATCTCCTACTCCCTTTGTTAGTCCTTAATTGATTTCATAACTATGTTAAAAGGTGTGTATAAATCATATTACTAACTTACGAATCACCCCTACATACATATTATTATTAATATAATTATATATAGTTGCATTTTTAAATTAATAAATTAATTAGGCCTTAAATTTTTGATTTAAAGAATTTTTTAAAAAGATATTCTAAGACGGTTTTTGTGAAAAAACCGTCTTAGAATCATTAATTTTTTTTATTTTAAAAACATATTCTAAGACGGTTATTTGGAAAACCGTCTTAGAAAGTCACATTCAAAGACGGTTATAGGCCAACAACCGTCTTTGAATGTCTCATTCGAAGACGGTTGTAGCATAAAACCGTCTTAGATGTCACATTCTAAGACAGTTCTCTCCAATAACCGTCTTAGAATGATGTAAAAAAATGACTTTTAAGACGAATTCTAAGACGGTTCTAGCAAACAACCGTCTTAGAATGTGACATTCTAAGACGGTTATATAACCGTCGTAGATTGTATTACCTTTCAACGACGCTGGATTCTACGACGGTTCTAGAACCGACGTAGAAAGGTCCAAATAACCGACGTAGAATATACTGTTTGTAGTAGTGTTTGTTATTTCAAAATTAAAATACAAATAAAATAATATTTTGAATCGAAATAAAAATATAAAAAATGGATCAATTATAGAACCCAAAAAATAAGTTAAGAACTTTGTTATTAGAGTAAAATCTTGTTGAAGTTCTCGAAGCTAACCTAACATGGTCCACAAAAGTAAATTAAATTAAAGCATAAGGATCTAAACATTGAAAATTCTATATATTAGACATAATGATCTTGCATATAGGTAGTTTGCTTAGTGCAGATGAATCTTCGTGACTGCATATAACCCACAACTCAAAATGACCACTCAATGTAAAAAGCATGCAAAGTCTTTAGAAAGGTACAAAAGATTATATAATAAAGAGTGAACTCTGGCCATCGACTCTAATTACAAGACTTGCTTTGTTTGTAACATTTTCCCATGCATTTTCTATCATTTGAAATATTCAAAAATTTGATGAAAATATATATTAATATGAGGCTTGTATACTGGGAAAAATTCAAGTCTCACATCGGTTAGAGATAGTGCCAAGATATAATATATAAGTTGGGGACAACTCTCGCCCTATTAGCTAGCTTTTGGTGTTGATTTAGGTCCAAACTCACATTCTAATATTGTGTTAAATATTTTCTCTCTATAATAGTCAAGAAAATGGGAGAGAAGGGAAATCAACACCACTTGTAAATTAATTATATTTTAAGGTAAAGAATAATTCACTAGTTAAACATATATATAAACTTCAACCGATTAACCCGGATTGATCCCGTGGTGGGTCGAGTTGACCCACTAGCTCACCTAAAAAAATTATACAGACCTAAACCTAATTTCTAAAATTTTGTTATTATAGTTATAGGTTATGATGATATGTCTTGTTGCATGTAAATTGTGTGGAAAGTGAAAGATTTAGTTTAACTAATATTTTTTAAATTTATTCAAATTTATTTTTTGTTGATTTTTCTTAAATTTAGTTAGGCTATTGGGTCAACCCGTTTTAACTCACATACCTATGGTGGCTCGGGCTAGACCATTTTTTCAAGACTCAACCTTACGTGAGCCATATTGGGCTGGTCTGTTTATAGGAGTGGATTAAGTTGGGTTGGGCCTAATAGGGCAAGTTTTCCAGTTTTGATAGCTCTACCTAACATTCCCATGGACAAAGGTTGTTGAGACATCTGCATATGTCCACAAATGAAAAAAGCTATTGAATTAACTGAACAGGCGGGTACAAAAGGAGTTCAAGTACAAATTGCAGGACGTATCGACGGAAAAGACTTTTTTTTTTCCTCCTCTTTTTTCGAACTTTCCTTTGCCCTTTCCTCTATATAATTTGAAATTTCAAATTCTTCTTTTTTTCACATCCAAGTTACCTTTTTTGGCCGGTTGTCGGTGAGGAGGAATTCGAACCCCCGACACCGTGGTTCGTAGCCACGTGCTCTAATCCTCTGAGCTACAGGCCCTACCCCGTCATCTCCACTGGATATCTGTTCCCCAAAGTATCCTAAAAAATGAGAACATTTCCTCTCCCCAGCTTAAGAAGATGTGAAAGCGCCTTTCTCTATAAGAACGGTGCATTCCGAGGTGTGAAGTGGGAGATAGGGGATTTCATAATTGGTTGGGGTTTTGAATAAGACGACCTTTTCATTCTCGAAGACCCACCAACGCACGAAAGCCGGGATCTTTCAGAAAATGGATTCCTACGACTATTCCTCAAGCCCGCCAATTAATTAACCATAGATATGTTTTAGCAGAGTCGACGCTCTATTCAGCAATACGGGATGTCCCTGCATAACTTCTTAAAGTAGGCCAAACACCCACCGGACACAAGAGGACCATTGGGTTAGAGGAAAGAGATCACTTAAGGGTAATATAATCACCATTAAAACCTCATCAAAAACTAACCCCAAATTAACATTGTCATTAACTTTAGAGGTAAGGCCCGTATGGATCCAAGGTCAATTAATATATGTATATAAAATGTAAGATTCTCAAGACAACATTTATTGTTCATTATCATTTATTACTTTCATTTACTACATTGAAAAGAGCTCTATCTTAATCATAAGAGTACCTTTACAAGTACTTACTCCCATCGCATGGACAAAATAGTTCGACTCAAGGAGAGGAGACATCACATTAGAATGGAGAAAATTATCTCAGTAACTTGATGCAGACACAATTTTTCTTTCCCTTAACTCTTTTTTCACATTACCATATAGCACTAAACAACTTAAAAGATTCATTAAAAAAAACTTAAAGATTATATTTTTTTTCTCCCTTTCATTTTTTCCCCTAAAAATAAAAGGATAAAAAAAACCACAAAGATTATATCACAAAGATTATATCGACCATTATTTACACGCGTGTATGGATTCTTAACACCTGTATCATATACACACATGTATGCCTCTAATAAATTCAAATTGTACTTACCAAAATATAGAGCAGACTGACGTTAGGGTTGACCGTCGTGAAGTTGGGCTCCACGATCTCTTACGTCGGATTTGCAGGTGTCTTCCACAAGAGGAACGAGAGGGGGGTACTTGCAAAAGAGACTCTGACGCTCAAGTACGTATATGAGTGAGATGAGAATGAATAAAAAAAGGAGATAGAACTTGGTATTTATAGCTTTGGATGAGAGTCTCAGGTCCTTGATTGTCAGGATTGTTACAGTAGAGTACCACTCTTATAGATAATTCGTATCTACTAGATAAGTGAGGTGCCTATAATTTGAAAATAGGATAATAACATTATCATTAAAAATCAAATATATTAATAGTCTATCGGACCAATAGCTCGACTGCTAAGGGACTAACGTTCGTGCTCCTGTTTCAGGACTGATGTGTATATTTCAACATCACGTCACTTGTCACGTCAATTTATGGACTTCTAATAATACACAAATAATGTAAAATTGGAAAATAACATTTATTTTCATGAGAAAATAACTTTGACGTGTAAGAGTGATAATTAGTAGCATAGTATTATTATTATTATTTTTATTTTTTTATTAATTCTGTAATTTTTTTATTAAGTCAAATTCATAGCAGATTCATTAAACTATGCTAATTTTACTTCTTATTTATTGTGATGTGAATGAAATTTATCAACATCAACAACACCTTTAACTTAAGTTAATTGGGGTCGATGATTGATAAACCTAATAATAAATCAGAAAAAAGAAAAAAAAAAGAGAAAGATGGGAATAATGTGTCAAAAATATTTTAATAGCATTTATCTTAGTTGCAAATATGCATATGTTCAAACTGCAAAGTCATTCAAACAAAGGCAAAAAATTTTAGGACGAATTTTATTTAAAGGGTGAAAGACCATAAATATATCGAAAAATTCCCCCGAAATATAGACACCAAATTATTATGCTAAAAAAACTCAAAGAAATGTCAATCAGAATTTAATACACTTGGACTTGCATAAAATTCATCGATGACACTAATCCATAATTGAAAACGACCATTCAATATGAAAATCACGCACAGGCAATAATTCGAAAAGGTACGAGAGATTATGTATAGAATCTGTTTTAAATAAAGGAAAAAATGATTTGACACTCCTATAAAATAGAGTATATCTTTGGAAAATAACAGACAAAAAGAAGAAAAATAAATAACGAACGCAATAAATAGTAAGTTGTAAAATAAAAAAACACAAAAAATAACGTAAGATGATTGTAAAACATATGTATAAAATGCAAAATAATGATGATGTTTGGATGGAAGACACCCCCTCCTATTTTTCTCAGTCTAGATACTGTTATATTCAGGAATTACTCTTACAACATAATTAATTAATATTTGAATTTCTACGAACAACATTTACAGTGCAAGTGTTTCTATAAATTGTTTTATTGAAGCAAGTGATTTGATAATAATACATTTTTTTAAGTGAGTTGCTTAAATAAATAATGTTGTTTAACTAATGCATATTAATAAAAAATTATTTTTCAGTCACAAAATTTAATGTGATTTAAGTAAAATACTCATTTTAACAATGTTAGTAATTTTTTATTAAATTTTTAAATTTATGTGATATTAAAAGATCCACAAATTTAAGATAATTAACTATCTAAATATTCATGCACTATATTATGAAAAAGATATTCATGTTCAATGTCTAACTATGATTATGTTCAATAAAATTAACTAAAAGCTAATTGGTAATTAAAATTAGAAATTGGTAGTTAGAAGATGGAAAAATAACTTACTAAATTATAAATGTTCGATAAAATTAGATGTTGGAGTAGTTCAAAAGTATAAAATGACAAAAATAATAAAATTATGATTTATTTAAAAAGAGTAATAAGAAAATTGGATAAGTTTATTGAGGATAAAAATGAAAGAAAATATAAAAAATAAAAATTAGTGTTTCAAAAACGTTAAAAACTACTAAAAAACTTATTTATCGAACACTTAAATAAGTTTTTCTACTAAAAAAATGAAAAATAAACTAAAATAGCTTATCAAGCATAACCTATGCTGCAAATAAATTCAGTCATTGTAATTGAAAATGATAATTAAATTTCAATGATACAATTAATTAGGTTTCAAATTAGGCATGGCAACGGGACGGGCGGGACCGGACACTGCATTTCCCGTCCTAACCCTGACTCAAAAACCACTCCCCGACCCCGCCTCCAATCCCCGTTGGATTTTAAAACCTGTCTCCATCCCCACCCCCGCTAAGGGTCGGGTTTTCCCCGCCTCGCCCCACTCCCGCTATTTGATTAAAATTTTAAAAAATAAAATAAATTTTTTATTGAAAAATCGGACGAAAAAACTAATTACGTAACAAAAAAAATAATAACAAACCCACATTCAAAATATGGGATCATAGTTTAAAAATTATAAAACAAAATCAATCAATTCAATTAAAAAATAGAAAATAATATATGTGTGTGTGTATATATATATATATATATATATATATATTTAATATTATTTATTACGGGGCAGGTATCAATAACCCATACCCGCCTGTCCCTACTTTTGATTATCGGGAAAAATCTGAATCCGATCCCGAACATGATAAACTCGATTTTTTTCCGTTAAAATCGGAACAGATTCGGACAGATGCCCACGAGTTTCGATCTCGCTACCATACCTATTTCAAATTATATAGATGCATGCACTATCATTCTTATCCAACCAAGCAATTTAATATACAAAATTATATGAAGTAAGTCAACTTGAACAAAATATAAGATTTGACTTGATAATTAATTTGTTAAACATGATTCATGAATCAAATGAATTGAATCTAACTTAAAAAATGAGTTCATTAACATGAATCAACTCTCTTAATATATATGAGTGTTTATATTATTAAATATAATTTTTAATTAATTTCATATTATTTTTATGAAATAAATAAATATAAAATAATTTTAATTTAAATATAATCGAGCTAATGAATTAAATCTATTTTAAATCCAATTGAGTCTGAGTTAAAAAAGAAAACAAATCAAACTTTGAACTAAATGAATTCTTATTTAGTTAAGCCTATATTTCAATTTTTGTTTAGAATGCGATGCTAAGATAAATCTAATGATTTACATTTTTTTTTTAAAAAGAATCTAAATACTTTTACAGATCTCATTTTATCTCAAAAAAGATCATTAGATTTTAAACAAAGACAGAATTTCAACTCAACTTATTTTTAATCCTCAATCGATTTGAAACAAAGACATCATTAGATTTTAACCAATGGAGAGTGAAATACCGTCATTTAGCAAATATTTCCTTTTCCTTAGCAGAAATAATTCATCTAGAAAGGCATCAAATATTATGCTCTGAAAAATAAATACCTTAAGAATTTTACACAACAAATTTCTCTCAACGCAGTCAAAGGGAGGAATCGAGAAAAAAAGATCCGAAGTGTAGGGAATATGAACGATCTCTCGACATCAAGTACGTCGGTATCTCTTTAGCTTTAAAGCTGAAAGGGATATGCTACCACTAGCGTCCAGTGCACTATATGCGAAATAAAAGTTATTAAATTCTCATATCATAAAAAAAATATAAGATATAAATATAATATACTTTTTAATTATTTATACAGTCATTTATGTAACTCCTTTCAAAGTTATATTTTATATTTTTGTATCCATAACATTGGTGTCAATGATAATCAATTTTATTAATGATTAACATAAAAAATAAATAATTACCTTTAATAAATATTTTTCTTCCAAACATATTTTTCATTTGTAAGATTTAAATTTAAGATTTTATTTAAAAGAATTAAATATAATATTACTCATACTAATGACTTTTTAAAATATTATATCATATATAATTTTTATTGAGTAAAATATATTAATAACGTATGTTATAAAAATAATATAACTTATAAATATCTCCTTGTTACATGTGCTTATAATAATTTAATTTAATTAAACAAATGCTTATCCCTTTAAATCATTTGACTTGTGGTCCATTAAATTAGGAGTTTCCACTCATGAAAGTATGTGCATATATAATATAGGGTGTTTTTTAGTTAGTGTTATTAGGACATGAGTAAAAAATTTTAAAAATATTTATTATATAAATTATATAAAATGTAAATAATATAATTTTCATCTCCTAATAAAAATATTTATAATTTAATATTTTTTTGACTAATATTCTTATGAGACTCTTATCCTTTGTCTATAATATAATATCATATAGTAACATTCTTTCATGCATATATTTAAAGCTTTTGCATATGTCAGTGGCTCCTCCTGTTGTAGTCCTTATTCTCAGCTTCTTGTCTACTTTCCTAGTGATTCATTCCCCGATTGCATTTATAGATTCTTTCACCACCCCTTACTGGACAAAAACCACTTCTCTCTCTCTCTCTCTCTCTCTCCCACCCCTTTCTCTATGCTCAAATATATATAATAAAACTCTACAACTGACAAAAATAATCAGCTCTTTTGCTCCCTGACATATTAGTATATATATAGTATATAGTTTTTATGTGTTGTGTAGCACTTAGATTACAAGAGTGAAAGCAAGAGGCAGAAGAAAGGAAGGGAGAGATATGGAGGAGTTTTTGCTGGCAATGAAACTGGTTTTTTCAGTTGCTGTTGTGGGGATTCTAAGCTGGATTCTTTCTGTGTATGGTAATTTGTGGCATGAGTCTCAACGGGTGAGGAAGAGGCTACAAATGCAAGGTATAAAAGGCCCTCCACCTTCTTTTCTACATGGGAATCTGCCTGATATGCAGAGAATTCAATCTCAGGCCAAAGCTGCTTCCACTTCCAACTCCGACCATTCTGATCAGTTTCTAGCACATGACTACACTGCAACCCTCTTCCCCTATTTTGAACACTGGAGGAAACAATACGGTACCCTTCTCTTACTTTCGGTCTCATTAATTTTAACCATTTTTTTTTTTGAAATGTTTTATGTATGTAAACAAATCTGGTGCTGAGGATGTTGGATAACTACAAACCTGGTTAAATAATTCTGCATTTTTTTTTATAGATTTAGACTTGTTTGAATAAATTTATTCTTAACAGAAGAAAATAAAGAAATAACTTGAGGAATGTTTATATAAGTGTTCTCATCTAATTTCTTTAAAAGTTGAGGTGTATTAGTGTATGCTTGTTTACTCGTCTAAGACGTGTGTATCCTATGATTTTTGCGTCAAGAATTTCAAAAGGCAGAAAAGCTAGACTTTTTAGCTTCTCAATGGACGTGGATCTTTTGCCTCAAATGCTGAACCAAACAGATTGTAAGTTTTTTATTTTTGTGAAGCCAATGTTATTCAGGGAATTCGAATTCATCACTTCTCTTTCGCTTATTCCTTCGCCCCTTAAACCCTCCTTCTCAACCACTCAAACAGGTTATAACGGCTGTGTTTAATTTGTCGTTTCTGAAGCTCCAAACATTAGTTCATACTTTCCAAAGCACATAACCAAAAAAGAACAACACTACTGAAAAAAACCATTGATTATGTTCAACAGAATTATAATCCAAATACACCCTCAATTGATTTTAACTTCTTATTTTCTTTCTTAATAAGAATTTAGGAAGAAATTTATCCTAAAGTATGGAGTAAAAGACTATGGGCGTGTCAAATAGTTTCAAATTTTGGCAATCATGAATTTAAAGATAGGTTATTAACTTTTGCCGAAAGTCTAGCTAGGTGCATCTGTGCCTAACTGTGCAGCTCTGTTGGAGCACTAATTTCAACAAGACTTGGTCTATCACGTTATTTTTCAGTTTTTGTAATGTTTTCTTCTTTAACGGTGAACCAAGATCCAAGGGGCAAAAAAGCCCTGTGTTTATGCATTTGGTGGTACCGAATTGGTTAAGTTTTAGACATGACAGCAATCTTTTTGAACATTCCTTGTTCGTCTCGTGTTTATTGTGGAGTATATAGTTTGCAAGTGGGAAAAAATGAGATTGGGATTAGGATGGCAGAGAAAAAGCAGAGATTTTTCTAAAGTAAACATGATCTTGCACTTTTAAAAGCAAATAATAGATAATGGACCAGAAAAGAAGGACCATATACTTTGCATCTTCTTTTAAGTAATTTATGCATTATAGTTAAACATTTTCAATTTTTTTGAAGTAATCTATACAATATACAATCTTTCATTTGTAAGTTGTAATTGACGATTATTTATGATTTCAGTTATTATATCCTTCCTATTTGATCATTTGTATAATTGTCTTGCCTGTATTTGCAGCTTACGGAACAAAAAACAAGAGGTTTCTTCACTAGTTGCTACAATCCATATTTTGTTACAAAAATTGGATAGAAATTTGAGAAATTCTAGGACATTTTTGAAAATTTAAAGGTTTTGGAACTACTATTGAGAGAAGCTTTTTCTTCCCTTCTCTCTCATTCAACTATTGATAAAAAATAATTGTACCAATTTTTTTAGATTTCTGTATATGCATAGCAACTCCCTTGAACTTTTATTCTTAAGGTATATGCAATTAAACGCAAAAGAAAAAAAGAAAAGAAAAAGACGTAACAAATAAACACAAATAATAAGTTTGACCAATGTGGGATCTAGAAGATACATGAGTATCTTATCTGCTATAGACTGTTCTGCAAAATTCTTGATATCTAAATAATGCAGAATATAGCCAACATCTAGTTGTTCACTCCAGGCAAATGTTAATTTTTATATACCAGTTAGTGCAAGCCATAGTGACAAATACATTTGTAGTTGTCAACTTTACAGCTGTTGTTGTGTTTCAATTTGGGTACTCATGGGCCTATGCTGTAGTCTATATAACAAGTCTAAGATTTATCTTATTTATTATCCTATTAATTATTCTCTCACATTTTCTATTCTCTCTTTCTTTTTTTACTGAACAAAAACATTATACTACAAACATATACATATACAACTTTGAAGAGAGTTAATAAAACATTTTTTTTATCATATTTCTTCTAACCCACTTTCCATTATAAATTTATTAAAAACTACAAAATCACAAAATTTACATTAAATAAAAAAATATGATTTAATTTTTTTTATAATTATCAATAAATTTCAATAAAAGATGAGAAAATATGTTATATGCAGAGAATTTAAAATAATTTTATACTGTTATTTAATCACAATTTATGATCATCATGTATGATACATTTGTTAACTTTTATAATAATCATCTTTAAAGTTACACCAATAATGTTTTTTTTATTGGTTCACAATCTACAACTATTTTATACCGTTAATACTTAATACATGATCCTTAACCAAAAAAAAGAAAAATATCTTAAAAGAATGTATTGCTACTTATACTCCTCTAATGGGGAGAACATAACATTGGGGTTATCTAAAATGGGGCCCCATTTATTGACTGGACTAACATCAAGTCTCTCTATCATTATTAGTCTCTTTGAATTCATTTATAAAAAAAATAATTAATTTCATATAAATTAAGAAAGTTAGTTTACATTTAATTTTCTAAATCTCAAGTAAAAAATAAGGTTATTTAAACAAATACTTTTCATTGGAACTTGTTATCATGAATGAAGCATTGAAAATAAAATTAGAATTCAATGAAGACTTTTTACTTGTACATGAGTCCTGAGTGAGTATATAAGATCCAAATTTGTACAAAATGGTGTGCATTATGCATCTAACAATTAATGATTAGGAGACATGAATATGAATATCTGGTCATGCAGGTCTACTGTACACTTACTCCACGGGGATGAAGCAACACCTGTATGTGAACCAACCAGATCTAGTGAGAGAAATGAATCAGTGCATCACTTTGGATTTGGGTAAGCCTACTTATATAACAAACAAACTTGCACCTATGCTTGGCAATGGCATTTTGAGAGCCAACGGGCTCAATTGGGCACAACAGAGGAAACTTGTTGCAGCTGAGTTCTTCATGGACAAAGTTAAGGTATATATAAATTTGTAACCATATATCTGTTAATACCTCAACTTAATTATCTGTATAAGTCTTATTTGTCTTGGATATATATGTTTATACGTTTATGTATTTGTAAGTAGACATTTTAGGAACAATTTAAATACTTCTGATTATATTTTATAATTTTTTTATATTAATATAACAAATAGGAATACCACAATAATTAAATAGATTTATTATTTTACGATAACTAGAATAATTCGTATTTTTAAGATTTTTATTTTATATTAATTTATGCATTGTGTTTATATTTATTTTTATCTTATACTAGTAATTTTTAAAATTTGGTATAAATATCTGGTATCTTATATTCATGTCCTCGTGATGTCCATACTATCTAAAGTACACTTTTCAAGTTAACTCTATTATAAACGACAAATTTTTGTGAGCCCCCCTTAAGTTTAAGACAACAATTACTTTAGTTTGTTTTTACATGCAGTCCTTCTTCTGGTAATTTTACCTATTTTCAGTACCTAGCTTGCTTTGTGACATATTTCTAGAAGAGTATAATAATGCATTATTTGCACATGGTAGTAATTCCATTTATATGCAGTGCCTGTCCCACATAAAAGATTATCACCTGCTAGTAGCAATTGTACCTGCTCTATCTAGAAGATGAAATTAATTTTTAATTCAATTCTTTGGAGGGAAATGAAAGTGAATTAAAGCATGGATAGGGAAGTCCTTTGCTTTATAGGAAAGTACCCCACCTGAACCGTCGCAGAGCTTATGTTATCAACCAAATAATCTAGCCGGGCTTTGAATATATGTGTAAAACTAAGTATTTCGGTGTCATGAGATTTCTCTTATGCGAAGATATAAGGGAGAGTCAATGTATGCAACCTTACTCATATATGCAAAGAAACTGTCTTCAGATCCAATTAGTCATTAAGACATAATTTATCATTGTGCTAAGACTCGTTCTCTTTTTGAATAATTAAATAAAAGATCCAATCCAGTAGAATTGGTCTAATAAAGAAGTTTAGATAGTACGTATGAAAATTTAAGTTTAATCTTCGTTGTCATTGTTGTATAAAAGAAAGAAAAAAAAATGATCCTTGGTGAGCAGAAAGAAAACGTGGTAGGACAGTGAATCTGAAGTGAAATTCATCACTATTAATAGAGGTTATAGAAAGTTAGTGAGTTAGGAAGTTACAAAATTAGTTAGGAATGGTTAATCCAATTATCTCTGTATATAAGAGTCCCCCATTGTATAATTCTCATCTTATTAATTTTCAATATGATTCCTTTTGACTATTTTCAATCTTCAAGCTCTTCTTTTTCCTTTACCAATTCTTCACCTCTGATTCCTAATAACTATGGCAGGGTATGGTGGGCCTAATGATAGAGTCAGCACAGCCATTGCTACTAAAATGGGAGCAATTTATTGAGAGCCAAGGAAGTGCCACAGCTGAAGTTAAAGTGGATGTAGATTTGAGGGGCTTCTCAGCTGATGTTATTTCAAGGGTTTGCTTTGGCCATTCTTATTCCAAGGGAAAAGAAGTCTTCTCAAAGCTTAGAAGCATACAGAAAGCCATGTCCAAGCATGGTGGCTTCCTTTTTGGCCTCAGCAGTTTCCGGTATGCCAATGCTGTATTGTTCTAATGTGTTTTAAGTCACTCAAGGTTTCATCAAAGTTAGTTTTAGTTCTTACATTTTAAAAATGGTGATTTTAGTTATTGTATTTTAAATTATGTTAGATATTGTCTTTAGTCAAGTTAAAATAAAGTACAGGACTATGAACCCTAGCTACCACATTTTAAAAATACGAGAACCACCAAAACCACTATTTTTAAAATGTAAGACTTAATTAAATTTGCCCAAAATTTGAGAGACTTAAAATACATTTTTCTCTTTTAAAACTCTATTATCTTATAGTACAACTCTTACATTCATACACGTACATATGCATAATTGTATGTGTGACACTTGAATTCTTGTGTGCCACTTAAGTTAAACCAAAAACCATCATATAATGTGTGGTACAAGTATTAAATTTCTAATTAGCTTTATCTAAAATCTATATAACATTAACATTTAGTGTGTCATTACAGCCTTATACAAAGCAACTAAGAATGGTGAATTTAATTGTAGCATAAAACTTACTGATTATTAATTAATGGCAGTGACAAACTGAAGCATTTCTCGTCAAAGAAGCAAAACGAGATAGCAAGTTTGGAAAAAGAGATAGAGTCACTAATCTGGGAGTTGGTGGAGGAGCGCAAGAGGGAGTGCTCAGAGACATCCTCATCAGAGAAGGATTTGATGCAGTTGCTGTTGGAAGCATCAATGACTGATCAGAGTCTGGGGATGGACTTCTCCAAGCGTTTCATTGTGGATAACTGCAAAAACATTTACTTTGCTGGCCATGAAACCACAGCTGTTGCAGCCTCTTGGTGTCTGATGCTTCTTGCTTTGCACCCTGAATGGCAGACTCGTATAAGGACTGAGGTGGCTGAACTTTGCCCCAATGGCGTACCAGATGCAGACTCCGTCCCTCTGTTGAAAACGGTACACATGCAGTTTGATTTTGTGGAAGCATATAATTAGTCTTGCATGTCATTGATAATATGTATTTTTTATTATACATGCCAAATTTTATATTAGCTTGTTGTATTTTTATGTTAGTATGGATCCATAATGTTATACTAAGAGTTTAACTTCTATTAGACAATAGACACTGTGCATGTTTGGTTTTCAGTTAGAAATGCTGTGATGCGCTTTCCAATGCATATCCAATGGATAAAAGTAAAATGAATGCAAAAGCAAGAGTAGTGATCTGTTGACAAAATTACTTTTGTCTCAAAGCAACTGCAAACCAAACATGCTATGTTAACAAAGGTTAAGTCAAGTCAAGTCATACATATATACTTTTGAAATTACTTTTTTTTTTTTTTGTAATGTACCTATTTATTGTTTACTAAGAAAAAGATAAACACAAGTTATGAACATAAGCTTATCATGTTAAAATTTGACAATCCACTAAGAAATAAACCATTTTCTTCCTCACTACATACAAATGTACTCTCTCTCTCTAAAGGAGGAAGGACTTGCCACAAATCCCACGATTTCACATTTTTTGACACTTTATAAACCCTTTTTATTTTGGTTGATTGCTGTTTACAGGTGGCTATGGTGATTAAAGAAGTGCTACGTTTATACCCACCAGCAGCCTTTGTTTCAAGGGAGGCATATGAAGATATCCAAATTGGAAACCTCAATGTTCCTAAAGGCGTTTGTTTATGGACTCTGATCCCAACACTGCATAGAGATCCTGAAATTTGGGGACCAGATGCAAATGAGTTTAAACCAGAAAGGTTCAGTGAGGGTGTCTCCAAGGCTTGCAGGTTTCCACATGCTTATGTGCCATTTGGATTGGGTACTCGCTTGTGCTTGGGAAAGAACTTTGCAATGGTTCAGTTGAAGGTTGTGCTAGCACTTATCATCTCCAAGTTTAGCTTCTCTTTGTCTCCTAGTTATAGGCATTCTCCGGCATATAGAATGATTGTAGAACCGGGACATGGTGTACATATTCTCATTCAGGAGATTTGACCGGCTCGTAGCTGATGACACAAATAATTCAACTTTTATTTTCATTTAACGTGCAAGCATTTAGTTTTTCTTATGACACAAAGATTTTGCATATATATGTATGTGTATTGTAGACATAAAACTATTGTTTAGGTTATAGAAGAGTTTGTTCTTTACTTTAATCATTTGCTTTTAGATGTGTGTATATTTATATTTATAATTAAGACATGCCCAAAGCAACAAGGTTCCAGATATTTTTTGCATGTGATGGATTTGGAGGAAAAACTTCACATTTTGGTGAAACCAGTAGAAAGGGTGACGGACATGAACAAGTCATCATGGTGGAGGCAACTCATATGGAGTGGTTAAAGAGAAGTTATGTGACAAGAACACATGACTCTATACAAAGGGAGGGTATTCAAGAGCTATTTTTCATGGAAGGGCCAAACTTAGTATCTATGAGAAGGTTAGGGGATAACCTAGTCCTATTGAGTCCTCTGGTGGGAGAGGATTTGAAGAACATGATTGATGGAGCAAAGGAGTGGCTTAACGAGTTATTTGAATATATAGTACCGTGGTCTTTAAGCAAGTATTAAAGAGTCCATTAGGTCCCTTTGCGGTCTCTTTTTTTTATACTGTTATATATATATATATATATATATATATATATATATATATATATATTACTGTTCTTTTTTTTTTAGGGACCCCATACCGAAAAAGTTAGATCTAAAAGAGTGAGGTAGGGGGATGGAAATAAGAATTATTTTCACACTTTGGTTAACTGTAGGAGAAGAATAAATGCAGTTAAGAGGGTTGGAGATTGATGGGAGTTGGGTGCAGGATCCTACTAGAGTAAAAAAACAAGAGCAAGGAGTTCTTTTGTGACAGATTTTATGAGCCTTGGGGTGAAAGATCCCTCTTAGATGGGGTGGAATTTCCTAAAATAGGTTTGAATGATTTTAAACCTATATCTTTGGTAGGTTGCATTTATAAAGTAATCACTGAGGTGCTTGCTGGTCAAGAAAATGAAGAGTGTTGGAGGCCATCATTGATGAGAGATAATGTGCTTTTATTGGAGGATGCAACATGCTTGATGGAGTGCTTGTGGGAAATGCAGTAATTTAAGATGCTAGAAGGAGAATATAGAGTTATTTAGTTTTTAAGGAGGATTTCGAAAAGACTTATGACTCAGTTAGTCATAGCTTTCTTTATTACATGTTGATGAGGCTTGTGAGACATGGATTAAATGGTTGAAAGGATGTTTGAAGTCTGCTTTAAAAGTGACATTATTAATTATGCAAAAAGTATAATGGATTATATATTACCAATTTTAATAAATTTATTTAAATAGTTTTGTTATAAAAAATAAAGGAGAAAAACATGTATTTATTGAGGGGTGTAATAGAAATTATATTAATCAAGTTATTTCTTTTTCATTTCTCAATCAACTTTTATTAAAATATTTCATCCTTTTGTATCTCAATCAAACAATCAAATTTTTCATTTTTTTTCCCATTTTTATTTCTTTTCACCGCTCACATTTTTATTCGGTTTCATCACTTCCTATCAAACACACCCTAAATACTCAATTATGTGGAAATGAAACATTTGAAAGTGTAATAATATACAAGAAATTAATTAAATATCCTAGTAAAGAAAAAGAAAAAGACAAAAAAATCAAACATCGGTGGAAATTAGAGTCCCACCTGGCTCGCCTAAAAGGTAGCAAAATCCAGTTTCATTATCCACTCCAAACTTCTTACGTTGCCCAAGCACACAGAGAACAGAAATGGTGACAATAATGAGAGTCGCAGTACAAACCCAGACACAGTTACAGTTGAAGAAACACATGATAAAGGATTTCGGTTCAAAATCCATGGAATTGAAATGGGTAAGGCGAAGAACAAGCAAAAGCTCCCAGCTCGAGAAGGCGAAGAAGCTATCATCAAAACCACCTTTCCCAATTTACATTTCCACCGACCCACGCCACGTGGACCCGCACAGTCTCCGAGATCTCTTCGCTGATTGCAACCACTCTACCCACCGATTCCCTACCCGACCCGAACCCGTGGATATCCGCAAGCTCCGCATTGCACTGTCTCACAGTGCCGTTCTTGTCTCCGTCTTCTGCAACCCCCAACATGTAAACGCCGCTTTCCATCAGAACTCATCGTCGTCTTCAATAGCGGATATCTTCACGCCGGTTTCTCCTTCACGCGATCAACTGGTCGGGTTTGGCCGCGCCGTTTCCGATTATGGCCTCACCGCTTCTATTTACGATGTCATGGTAATTAAAAAAAAAAAAAAAAGAAAGAAAGAAAATGAATAAACGCTCGTTCTTAGTTAGTGTATTGGTTAACGTGCGTGTATCAACTTGGTTCAGTGTCTTGCAGGTTATTCCTTCCCTGCAGAGAATGGGAATTGGTCAGATGATAGTTAAAAAAATTGTCAGGTATGCAGTTGTGGATGAGACTTAACTCTTAATCATCAGGTTATTGTTATGTTTCAGTTGTTGCAGATATAGTGTTTTTGTTTTGAATGGACAAAATAAAACTTTAGTCGAAGTTACTTTAGGTAATTTTGGAGCGGCTTTTCAATTAGAATTAGTGTTTCTTTATGGTAGAGACTGGCATAGGTTATTGAGGTGAAATTTCAATTTTGATTGTAGATTAATATAGAAAAGAATAAATAGTATATAGGTTTTTACATTATCATGGATCATAAACTGTTACTAAAAGTTGACTTTTATAATAATTATTAAAAGTTACGCACCAACGATTATTTCTAATTAGTTGACAATCATACTTTTACAATACCATGCAGTGACATTCATACTTTTACCATAACTTCTTTAAAAATCATACTAACGATGATTATTGATCATGCAAGTCTACCCGTTGTAGCATTGTTACCTTTATGATTGATCACATGCTGTTATCATTGTACTTTTTCTTGGCCATAGACCTTTGTAGTATGCTGGTACTTGCTAATTTTTTTTCATTACAGATAGACACGTGAATCTTAAAATGTCTTAATATGACTTCATCCTTTTGCAGAATGCTTACAAATAGAGACATCTATGACATAGCAGCCCTTTGCTCGGGGAATGAAAGGTTGTTCATTGTCCTCTAGAGTGCCTGATCTTATACCTTTGTGGACAGCACATGATGTTCTTAACTTTTGTCAGGTTATTTTTTGAGGCGTGTGGATTTGGAGACGACATTTTGAGCTCTACTACCATGATGTACAGGAGAACTGCTCCATTAACAATCCAGGAAGGTGAATAGACAGTTACACGTGCAGGCCGAAAGCTATTGCCTATTGCTGATTCCACCTATTATTGAGGAACCCTCCTACGAATCTTCAAGGAAAAGAGTCAAGCTGCATTTGTATAAATAACAATGAACAAGATTGTTGCTTGATCAGCTAGAGGAGGTTCAACATTGCCATTTTTTAAGTCATCTCATTGTAGATATAAATTCAACTGATAGATAGGTAAAACTTATAATTGCAAGATTTTTTTCCCATGCTTTCAGTGTAAACGTGGGAAAACTTGTGGCTTCTGGAAGAACACATTTTTGTACAGAGCACAACAAACTGCCAAAATTGTCTGTCGAAAGATTTGTGTCTTCACGTCAGTCCGTTAAAATTTTGTTTCTCATATCAGTCTCTTGTAAAATGTATCTTTATAAAAGACTAAAGTGGTGTGACAAATAAAAATAAATTTCATAACGGATTTGTCTTTTTGAGAGACTAATTTGGTAAAAAGAAAACTTCAAACTATTGTAAAGGTGTTTGCACTCTATGGCTTATTTTTCTGAGGTAGTAAGTTTTTACTTTTTACCTTTGCATAAGCCCACCTAATACGAGTGTAGAAGATTCCTGTCTGGCTGTGATGATGCACTTATAACAAGGAGGGAAAAAGTTAGCAACTTGGCATGAGCCATGAGGGTACCCCCAAGTGGAGTTTTGGTATATAAAAAAAATTCTGATATCAAAGTAAAGTATCCTTCGAAACATAAAACACGTTCATTTCTTTTGCTGGCCAACCCTTATCTAAAGAAGCTTACAGGAGACATCATCCCTTGAACATCTCGTTTTTTCTTTCCTGCACTTTCTATGGGGATTATATGGGTGGAGGTCTGCTTGATATCTGCGCATGGACTCCAGCTTTCAACCTCACTTTGGAAACGTAAATGGTTTGCTGTTGGGTGGATTGATCATAACAGCAAATATTGCACCAAAGTTGTTGATTCTGGGAATGCAAATGCTGTATGGAGAACCAAGTTTGTCATTCCTGTTGATGACTCGGTGCCAAACATCCAAGATTTGGCACTGAACGTGGAAGTTTACAGTATAGACCCCGTTTTCTTCACGGAAAAGCTTCAAGGCTCAGCAAGAGTTTTTCTAAGAGAGTTTCTTGTCAAGCGGGTAAAGAATTATGAGGTGTCAAAACCAAGGCAAGAGGAAGTTGGAAGCTACCAATTACGAAAGAAAAAATCCAGCAAACCAAGAGGTTTCATTGATATTTTAATTCGTATTTCTGACGAAAAGAAAGAGCCAAATTCCCACCCAGGTATATGATAATTTCATATTTCAAAACCTATCAATGTAGCTGCTCTTCTACATTTACAATCATAATTTTTTCTCTCCTTTCAGCGAGCCTTTATTTCAGCATCTTTACAATGGATTGCCTAGTTTAATAGGAAGTTGAGAGGTATGCTTTAAGTTTAACCCTAGTTTTTGGAAAATTCTTGACATTATCTGGTGCCGTAAATTTGTTCTGTAGGTAGCAAGGAAGGAATTTTGCTCTTAGATGATGGTGATGGTACCCAGTTGACCATAGAGAAAGGAATAAGGCAAGTCTATCCACAGAAGCCCCAAGTTTCAATTCATCAGCCAGAAAAAGATCATGTACAGACAAACGTGCCAGACTACCATTCAGTGCCATTCGCCACTACAAACTATTATGATAATGTGGGTGAAGTAAGCTACCATGAGGTGGGTGAAACAAGCTACCATGAGATGGGTGAGCCAAGCTACCATGAGGTGGCTGGACCAAGCTATCTACTGCCTAGAACAATAACGCCTCCTCCACCACCCCCACCATCAAATGTTGGCTATATTCCAACTTTTCTCCCAAGAAATGTTGGCTTGTCTCCAAGCTACACAGAGATATCAACATCCAGGGCAGCTCCTGGTCAGAGGGTACCTGCAGGAGTTGCAATGGGGTTAGGTGCTGGAGCACTAGCTGCCGGTGCTATAATTTTTGGTGATGACTTCATGTCAGGATTTGATGTTCCTCCGGGCATAGGAGATTCTAGCTTCAACAGAGGAATTGATCCTCCTTTCTGAACAAGCATTGATCAGCTTTAAGTAATTATATTTGGCTGCACACAGCATACCAGCAAAACCTACAAGCCATTGTACATGGGTTCCACTTTCACATTCTTAAGTGTAATTCTGTTAAAAAAATGCTGAGTTTCTTTGATATGATAGGGCTGAAAGATAAAGTTGTTTACTACTTTTCTTTGTAACTGGCAATATTTTCTTTCAGTGAGAACTAGTTCTCTTTAATAGCTTAATGCTAACATTTTTGACACAAGAAAAAAGGTAGCTTAACATCAAAATCATGGATGATGAACTGCACGAGATCCTGTCTATTAATATGTTTTATTGTATATTAAATTAAAAGAAAAACTGCAATTCAAAAATTGATGGCTCGATCATGAACTGCAATGCCTGCAGTTATCCACATCCCAAAATCAAATATATAATTTAGAGATTACTTGTTAAATGATAAGTTTTTTTACATCCGAGTTAACAGAACAGAAGATAGAATATTCACATACCCCACTAAAATCACCTTCTCAGCATTTAGTAATTTAATGAAGTGCAGGGTAGCAAGCACGGAAAATGCCATTGAGTATGCATTTAGAGGTTTTGTTCTTCCGTTTCTGAAGAAGGATGCCTAGATAAATTTACCCTTGATGTCAATCCAAAGGCTGGCCAATCAAAAGCAAGAACTTTTGAACCAGCAAACCTCTGCCAAAGGCTTCATAACCTGTTTCCATGAGAAAACTGAGGCACCAAATCCATGCAACAAAATCATAGGATAACCTAGCTTCTTGATTTGATGAGAAGCAGTCTGACTCTGGAACGTGCTTTGTGCTTTTGATTCAGCATCACATATCTTGTGGTGTATATGCACTCCTTTGAACTCACAAAAACAACTGTCTAGATCAGCTAAAAGCTTTGGATCCACTCATTCGTCCTGATCTATGCCTGTTATCCCCTTCATTTTCTTTTTTGCTCCCATCCACCAACTGCTCTGAATATATGGGGTTCAACATAAAGCACTCATGTAAGTAACTTAGCAACAAGAATGAATGACTTTTCCCTAATTAAAAAAATAAAAATCCCAAATGACAAATTTTTCATGCCCCCCATTTTCTTTGCTCATAGTATGTTCTAGGAACCAGCATCAAAATACAGAAAATGAGAGTACTTATGTAGGCCCTTTTCTTTTTCTTCTTCTCTCCCATAATTCATTGATATTTCTTCCCATCAAATAAAAAGAAAAGGAAAGCAACAACAATTAACGGTACTACAAAATACAAATAATCATTAAATTACATAAAAGAAAAAGAAAAACAGAAATGAGGACATGGTGAAGTATTGAAGAGAAATAATATACCAAAATATTCAGCACCTGAACCGCTAACTGGTGGAGCTGAAGAAGCAGAAGCAACTAATCGTTTGTTGTGATTGTGAGTAGCATAATTTGGAGATATTAGAGGAGAAGGATGTGAAAGTGTAGAATTATTGCAGCGATGGGATAAACAAAGAGTAGAAGTAGAAGGGCTAAGCAAACCCAGTTCCCCATAAAACATCCCTATCCTTACCATCATCATCTCACCCCAATTGCTCCAATTTCCTGTCAGCTTAAGCTGTATGCTTTTCAAACGGATATAATACAACACAACTACCAGCAACACTGAAATAAGTAAACAACAGTACCACGGAAAGCTGACAGTATTACACTAACTAGTTTTGACCAGAAACAAGATATTTAAGGAAAATGTTATGAATATATGATTATTTTTTATTTAATTTAGTTCCTTCGGATTAAATGATTCATGCAATTTTTATATTATCGTACAATTCAATTTTTTTCCAACTCTTAGTTGTTCGTTCAATTTGATTTATGTATGATAAATATGTTACCTTTATCATAATTTTATATTATCATTACTTCACAGTATAAGATTTTTATGGTATAGAAATTAAGCTATTTTTCTTCTTCTTTTAATTAACTTCAATTAAGAAAACTACCAACATATTAACTTCGACTATGAATAGGACACGTTTCTGGTAAGTTTTACTTTTTAATTATTATATCTCTTTTTTTTTTTTTGCCTTGATCTTCATTTTATAGGAAGAAAGAGAGCTAACTAATTTAGAATTTGATTGGAAGTTGGTAACCTTGTTTCGGCCAATAATTATTGTATCTCTTTTAATTTTATTTGTATACTCCCTTGACGTCATTTTCTTTTTCTTGTTTTTGTTCTTAGTTTTCTTTACAAGAAATAATCCTCTGGTAAATCCAAGACAACAACAACAGAGAGAAAATGGAGGCACTGTTATGCAGAAAACTTGGTGATCCAACGGTATCTTTGGAAGACAACAATAGCCCAATAGTTCTGTCAAAGAATCACCCAATTCCCCAACTCGATTCTCCCACTGCAGTAAGAGTGAGAATCAAAGCCACAAGCTTGAACTTCGCTAACTACTTGCAGTTACTGGGCAAGTACCAAGAGAAACCCTCTTTGCCCTTCATCCCGGGCTCCGACTTTTCCGGCTTCGTCGACGCCGTTGGCTCCAAAGTTTCCAACTTCCGAGTCGGAGACGCCGTTTGCTCCATCGCCGCCCTCGGCTCCTTCGCTCAGTTCATCGTCGTTGACCAGTCTCAGTTGTGAGATTTCGTTTGCTCCTGCTACTACTTTTAATTTTTTTTTTTATAGAATTTCTTAATGTAAAGTTGTTGTCTTTTAAGGTTTCGAGTGCCCCAAGGTTGTGATCTTGTTGCTGCTGGAGCACTTGTTGTGGCGTTTGGCACTTCTCACGTGGCACTTATTCATAGGGCCCAATTGAGCTCCGGTCAGGTATGTGTGTATGTATCTGTGCTTTGATTTTGATCACTTGTTGTTGTTGGATATGCATGTTTGTATGGTAATTGGTAATGGTTATTGTTCTGTCTTTTTGTGTGGTTCAGTGGGTTGTGAAATTGTGTTGTAGGTGTTGTTGGTTTTGGGTGCAGCTGGAGGTGTGGGATTTGCTGCTGTGCAAATTGGAAAAGCATGTGGGGCCATTGTCATTGCTGTTGCTAGGTAGTGATTTTTTTTAAAAAACTTTATTATATATATGGGTTGCATATGATATGACATAAAATGACATAATGGCATTTTACTAGTTATCTCCATCTACTAAGGTTGTGTTTGTTTTAGCTAGATACACTTTTTGAGGCACGTTGAATGTGAATCCTTGTCTCACGTCACAGTTTGTTTTAGCTGGATTACACTTTATGAGGCACATTGAATGTGAATCCTTGTCTCACGTCACAAACAAGTATATCCCTTGGAGTTGAGTCTTTTTTTTTTTTGTTTTGCATGATCTGGTGTCAGGGGATCTGAAAAGGTGCAGCTCTTGAAATCTCTTGGGGTTGATCATGTGGTGGACTTGGGTAATGAAAATGTTACTCAGAGTATCAAACAGTTCCTTCAGGCTAGAAGGCTTAAGGGAATTGATGTCCTGTATGATCCAGTTGGAGGCAAGCTCACTAAAGAATCTTTGCGGCTTCTGAAATGGGGAGCTTACATTCTCATAATTGGGTTTGCGAGTGGAGAAATTCCTGTCATCCCTGCTAACATAGCTCTTGTTAAGGTATGGCAGGAATGATGTTTCAGACCATGAATTTATCTTGTCTAACCTCATTTGCTAAATTATTTTATGCTTGTTGCTTAATCTGGTCATGCTTTATTAACATAAACTTTTTAAATTTGTAATCACATTGCGCAAGACATAATTTGAAATTAATTAGAAAGGGATGTGGGGGGAAGCACAACTGAGTGCCAGACAATTGGCTGCCACATTGATTAAATCCCTTAAACCCAATAACTTTGGATCTTTAAACTTATTTCTTGGGTTTTGCTGCCTGCATTACATATTTACATTAATTCTGCCATAGCTGGTATAAGTTTTTGGTTATGATTTATGGGTTATGATTGCTTTTACTAAAAATTATTGTACCAGAATTGGACAGTGCATGGGCTTTACTGGGGTAGCTATAAAATACACCGCCCAGGTGTTCTCGAAGATTCACTCAAGGAGCTACTGTCTTGGTTGGCAAGAGGCTTGATTTCCATCCATATTTCTCATTCTTACCCCTTGTCAGAGGTCAGGAATTTCTTTGTTAAAACTTTTCTACTAATTTGTGTCTCTCTTTCTCTTTTCTCTAATTCTATACATATTCCAAGACTTGCTTTATTTTAAAGAGATTTTACTGCTGCTGTAACCCTTTAAAAGGAAGTATGTTTCACTATTCACTACAGGTAAATCAACATATTTAGTGGCCATATTCAGGTATCAGGTTCAACAGTGAAATCAGGTTCAACTTGCCACATGGAGTGGCAATGGTTGTTATCTGTCCATCACTATCGTGGTTTGGGCGCTGGTTTAATGCTACTCTTTCAAACTGCAGTTGTTGTGTTGCTCATTTAAGTGTTATACGACTTGTGATATGGAATTATGTCATGAGATTTGCGTAGTTTATACACACCATCAGAGATTGTAGTATAATTATTGAAAAGAGACTTGGTCACTGGGGTCATTTAGTTTGAGGTTAAGTCTTTGAAAAGCATTGAGCTAGGCTAAAGTCAAGAAAGGAAGTGAAATAAAGGATCTATTTGATTTCTTCCTAGTGACATAGGGATTAAAGAAAATATGAAAGAAAAAAAATTAGTTGCATACTTTTGCTTCGTTACCACTTTGCAATCAAATTGGCAATTACCAAGGTCCCTCTTTTAAGGAAAACATTGAAAGGCATAAGTGAATTTCCTTTGTCTGATGTAGACACGTAAAGCCAACACATGGCTTTTTTTGTTCTTTATAGCAGCACACCATATAGCTTACTAATATAGACATGGTACCTAGGTGATGTGATCTTCATCAAGGAACCCAGCATGTGTATGCAATGAAAATTGGAAACATTTTAGAATAATATTTGTAGTAATAACAGAATGGACAAAACTTTTTGAGAGAAATTAACAGAAAAAAAAAGAACCTTGAGTCTAGAAAAATAGATTCCTTTATTGTTCTGAAAAATTAGATAGCCGTTTGACACTCAGTATGGAAGCTGTGGGAATATTGAAGATATAAATATTTGTTCATAATATGTAGTTGAATGTTATTTTCTTGGGGGTCCTGTTTCATCAGGTTAAAATTAGCAATTAGGTCATGGTGGAAAATAGGAAAGGTTATACATGTGTCTCTGAAATATAGGCTTCAAGATGACAAAAGCATTTATCTAAATATTCTAATTTACTGGTTGTAATGTCAGTGACGAGTAGTTAATCCCTCCTAACTTTAAAAAACATGATGAGTTCTTAGAGAGGAGAGACTGAATCCACATGTTTTTAAAGTTTGAGAACCAAATTCATTGATGTGAAAGTAAAGGGTTTTTGACTACGTTTGAGCTAAAGTATAAAGACTAAAAACACATTTTTCCCTTACATCATTTTCATACATTGATTGAAGTATCATATATATATATATATATATATATATATATATTTATGAGAAATTGATATACATTTAGAAATTCATATCACTTGCCTCATGGCCTATTTTTGTGCTTCATAGATTTTTAATTTTGATGGGGGCTAGTACAATCTGGTGTGAACAGTTTCTTATCTTTGCAGGCCAACCTCGCCTTTTCTGCCATCAAAGATAGGAAAGTTATTGGGAAGGTGATGATTGTTTTTGATGAGAAACCTACAAGATCTAAGTTGTGATCCTGCCAAAATTATACTACATGGTTGAATAATTTGTTCTGGGTACACAAGGATTGAAGGCCTATATTAGCAACCAAGAGATGTTAATTTACGGAAACAAAATAAAAGGAGCAATAATTGTCAAATTATGTGGAAAAAAAATATTACCCTTGAAGCCCTCACATTGTTATGTAAAATCTTTACGTTGTTGCTAAGATTGATTTCTTTTTTCAAGTTGTAGTACTGCTTACAGGAAACTTTCTATACAATGTTTCAAAGCTGTTGCTCTACTGTTAATGAGAGACTTAATTTTTTACGTACTTCTATGATACAGAAACTTAGGTACCACCGGTTGTTTGATTCATTTTATTTTGTTTTTCTTTAAACCATTCAAGCATTATATTTGCTGTGATGAATGCCTCATGCAAAATTTGTGTAGTAATCATTCCCTAATCCTTATGCTAAACTTCTGATTCTCATCAATAGATATATTAAAACTCTCTCGCCACCAATTTGTTTTTAGAGTGTCAATGGAATGAGGTCCATTTCTTTTTTTATTTTTCTCTCTCAAACACTTTCTTTATTTCTCTCTCCTTTTTTGCTTTTTCACTGTGCAAAAACACAGGTTGTTCTCTAGTTATCTTGTGATGGCCGCTGCTCTCACTCTCACATCTATAAAATAAAAACAGTAACACTCTGGAGTCTGGACTGTGGGTGACCCTATCTTTAAATCTGTTAATAATTTTATTAAAATATTAAGTCTCTTCGTTTCTATCATTGTTAAAATTAGTCACATAATCAATGATCGGTATATATGAAAAAAATAATTCTTTTCTTCTGATTTTTTTTAAATAATCAATATATAGTGCAGATTATCAGAACATTCAAAGTAATATTTTCAAATTTTCTTATCACGATATTATTTTAAAATATAAAGCTAATCACCATAAAATATTTTAATTTGGTTATTAAAATTTGGAAGGAGAAATATAAATCTATTTAATTTCTATATAAATAAAGACTGTGATTGTGCCAATAATTATTAATGGTAGTAAAATAAGGGATAAGAAAAAATGAGAAAAAAAAAATTGCAGATGGTGACACGAGTACCAACAATTTTAGTTAGTGATTGTTTTTATATAATGATTGATTGATATATTGATTGGCTAAAATCATCTTAAAAAAATATTAATGAAATTTAGATGGAAAATTGATATATTAGATGGAACAAAAATATTAAGGAAATTTAGATGGAAAAAAGATAGAAAATTAATTGATTGATAACGATAATTGATTAACATCGTATTTTATAAAATCAACATTCATGAAAGATTTAATGACTTTCTTATTGTGAATATAAAATGTATTTACTTAATTGATAGATTTAATTAAAATAAAATCCATGTAAAATAAAATCAATAATTTTGATTTTAATTATTTAAGTCTAATCATATGGAGTAATACTTTTAAGAAGTTCAAATTAAAAAAAAAAAAAAAGAGTACATATTTATAACAAATATTAAATAAATCACCCTATGGAAATTTTGATAACAGATAAACCCACGATAAATCTTCACAGTACAAATCAAATTGCAAAAACCCAAGGCATGCAGGGAAGTGAGAATGGTGGACAAAGGCAAATCCAAATCCGATTCAAAAACCTGGCTCTGCAGTGGAAATCAGCATTTCCACATTCCATTTTCTGCACAAATATATGCAGGTTTATCACTAAATTAGCCTTTCCTCTTGATAAGATGGGTCAAAGTTGATAATTTAATCTTTAAAGGCTTCCTTTGGGAATTTGAGTGCCAGTAGTATCAAAGAAATACTTCTCCTAGGCCTAAACCTCCCAAAATATTGCACCAATGTTATGTGCCAACGAGTTCTAGAGCACCATGTTCCATAAATCAGTCTTCTCTTGGATCATCACAGTAAATTGCTGCCGACGAATTAAAATCCACTCCGACACACTGAATACACATTCATATTAGCTGGCCTCTTCAGAAAAGAACAGGAAATCCAACATGCAAGGATGCAGTTATCAGACCTTGATTTTAATACATGAAAAATGTGCAAAAACCCAAGCATAATTGCAGTACAACCTGTTTTAATACTTTTGAACCATATATGGTCAGTCTAAAGTGGAAATAGACTGCAAATCCGACTGAATTAGTTTGCTTAACTTTTACCCTGGTTGTTTTAGTAACAAACACATCACAGCTAGTTTGCTTAGCATTCACCCTTCATTCTGGTTGGTTTAGTTAGTTATTCAGTCAAGCAACAGGTGTGATTCTCAGTTGTATGCTGCATGCACTATATGAGGTACCAAGCGGAAAGAACTTCAAATGCAATTGGGTACAAGTATTGTGTTTCATATATATCAGAATTCATTCAGGTGTTCCTCTTTACCAGTTTTTGTTAGAACTTAGAAGGGGTTCAAATCCTAAAAGCAATTGCTAAAAAAAAAATACTCACTACCAACAATCATACAACAAGAAGAGAAGTCCTCGAAATAAATTTCTTTTATTAACAACAATTTATTATAAATCAACCCAATACATCACAGAAACAAAGTCTAAACTTGCAAGGAACACATCATAAGTATTGAATAACTATGTTCAAAGTGTAGACAACTGAACTGCAGCAATTCTGTATTAAGTTCAGCTGGCAGCTGATGTAAATTGGTAAGACGCATAAGAGAGACTGCCCAATTCACTGCTCATAATGATTTACATCTTCATATCTAGAAAGGCAATTGAAAATGAAGAGCCAAACTCTACCACATTGAATGGCTTAACATCCATAACAAAGTCAACTATGCATTTAGCAAATTGAACATCAAGAAGAGCTTCTTTCGACCAATTATCAAATTCTAGAGCCCATGGAGAAGCAGCGGCATTAGGATCACCATCAAGTGCTCTCAATTTGTGAACCCATGATCAATACGCCTTCATCTTTAAGAGGGGTCAATGTCTTTCCCAAGTTATATTGGTAACTGGTAAGTTTGATTGAACTGGGATGTAGCTTCTTGGTAGCGGGTACATCAAAAGAGAGGAACCCAAGCACCATGGTCAAGTCCTCGCTTTCCAAATTTTGCTATATTATGTAGTTTTTCGTCTCTCACGTGGTTTATTTGCTTAACTGATTACTTGGTGAGATAAAACATGTATGTTGTGGGTAACCAGTTTGAATCCATTTTGTAAATTTCTCTTGTGGAGGAGAACTGAAATATCATGGCTAGGGTGATACGACAATGGTTGGTGTGTACTGTGTTGATTATGCTGAGATTTTCCTTTATATATTAATATGCTTCACCTAATTCATTTTGCATTTGCAGGTGTAGGCCAACTCATCAAAGGTAATATATGTAATAAGATTTTATGTTATCTAATGTTATTCTTTATTATACTTATTGTGGTTTTCTTTTGTTTTTTCTTTTTTTTTTTATCAGGGATGAGGATTGGCGAAGGATCATATTCCAAATTCCCAATTTGATCTTTTTATTTGTTGATTTTGATTTAAAATTGTGGTATTTCCATATAATAGTACTTGAAAAATTGTATTTAGGATGCATAGTATATAATGTATAAATTGATTATTGAAATTAAGGTGCTTCTCTTTCTCTTTTTATTTTAACTTGCACTTGCGCATGCATAGTACTTGAAAATTTCTAGGAAGCATTTTGTGGACTGATTCAAGCATATGAAATTGAATTCATGTCTCAACTCTCAAGCATCTACTGTGATGTTTAAAACTTACAGTGGGGTGTCAAGGCGCAGGCAACATTAGAAGCATGACACTTCAAAAGGAAACGCCAATAATTTTTTTGCAGTTCCATCGTGCATGATCTTGCATATCAGGTCGCAGCAATAGAAATGGAAAGGGAATTCTCTAACCCAATTGAAGGTTTCGAACTACCTGTCACCTTATTGGGGGAAGCCAATTCTGATATTCGTTTGTACTTTGTCCTCAACGCATAACAATTGTTCAATTTGTTGGAAAAAAAAAATTGTGTACCACTGCTGAGGTCAATTTTACACTGAAGCATCGTAGAGATTAGCCAAATTGTAGATGAAAATGTTGGCTGAAGATGTTGTGTGGTTTCTAAATTCTTATTTTTTTTTGTAGGGAGATCATATTCATGTTTCAATAAGGAAGACACTTAATAAGTTTCAGAAGGAACTTCATGAGGATTCTGTGTACTCTGTTTTGTTGTATCTTTGTTATATGATCTGTTGATGGTAGTTTGCTCTTGGACTCTTGGTGAGACCATGTATTCTTTCATGAGTTTGAGAACCTTCTTAACAACAAGCTACACAGCTATAAAAGTATGTTCTCTCTCTTGGGATTGATTGATTTTATTTATGTATGAATAATGTGAAGGGAAATGTTTAACTATATGAGGTCAACAAGTCTGATGGCAGTTTCAATTTTGATCGTGTGCAATTTTTTCACTGCATCAAGGATAGAGGTAAATAAAGCATCATCATCATCATTGCTATAACCATTATCTTCTTCATTCCACCACCAAATTTCTCAACGGAGGAGAGGAACACTGAAGTGTGTCCTATCCAAAAACACAAACGAATACTAAAACATTGCAACAATACTTACTGATCAAAATCCCAAAATTCTAAAGATTCCATTATTTTTACACGTCAACTCCCTAATTACAAATCATAACCAAT
Source organism: Glycine tomentella (assembly GCA_007407185.1). NCBI lineage: Eukaryota > Viridiplantae > Streptophyta > Magnoliopsida > Fabales > Fabaceae > Glycine > Glycine tomentella. The sequence continues at coordinate 559,797 of PYAF01000745.1, read as the reverse complement.
TCACGGTCCAGCACAACTCGAGTTGCTCTTTTAGAGATGACGAATGATAGTAACAACTGATGTTAGAACATCTTCAACAAGGGTTACTTTAGTTAATTTAATAAAAAGCAACGGTAATTAAGTTGCACCATTAGAGTTATTTGAGGTGACGATTGTATATAAGGGACACTTGTTTAAGCAACGGCTGCTTAACCAAATGGAATACTTACACTCTACAAAATGTATGGTAGTATAAAAGTTTCAGTTTCTTTGTATTATCATACCTTATCCAAGTAAATGCAATACGATTGAGGAGTCCCACACGCAACTATACATGAGAATGAATGTACCCATGTAACATGACAATATACTCCAGCAAAACATGCCACTGCTACTGTGATAAAAGTAAGTGATTTATTTGTGATGCAGCTGTTGCTACCGGTATTTCTCCTATTCAATTTCCATTTTTTCCCCAAAATATACAAGATATACAACAATGTATCTCCAGATCCTCCAATATGGGGGAATCATATTTACACAAAATGAGAAGAGTTTATTGCCTGCTGCTGGACACATATTTACACGTCTTGAGGATAGTTGCTGCATGGCAAGGATGTTGAGCAACTTTTATTTGGGCCTATTTTCAAATTTTAGGAAACGAACATACTCCTGCTGCACCACCTCTCCCCCATGTACTTGATCAAAGCTGCATTTATGGAAACTGGTATCAAAGAAAACAAGAGAGCAAAAGGTTGTGAGTGAGGTTAACAAGAATTATGAGAACTAAATAAACTGATATCAAAGAAAGAAAAAAGAGGGCAGAGGTGACAATGAAGCGGACCGACTCGAAAATAATTTGGAATTCAATTCGATAATCAACTTGTTGAATTTGGCTCGTGAACCAAATGAGCTGAACTTGTAAGTTAAAAATTGAACTCGTTAAATAAATGAGTCGAACTTAAGTTGCATATAGTTCAACTTGTTTGGTTTATGAATCGGCCCGATATATATATATATATATATATATATATATATATATATAATTGATTTGGTTCTCTATTATTTTATATATGCAGACTTTGGTTATAATTATGTTTTTTTTTTGTCATACCTTGTGGCACTACAAAGTTAATAGAATAAGTTCAATTTTTTCTTTTTTAAAAAATTAAACAATCATTTTATCTAAAATCTACTAATAAATTGAAAATTTGAAATGTATAGGATTTAAAATTTTTGACTCTTGCTTCATGTGATTCGAGTTGACGAGCTGAACCGAGCTGTTTCGCGAGCTTGAACTGAATCGAGTTCAAGCTGAAAAAAAGGTTCATGTCGAGTTCAAGTTGAGCTTCGAACTGAGCTAAATATTAATGAGCTGAGTCAAGCTGAACCGAGTTCGGCTCAACTCGAATCGACTCATTTCCAGCCCTAGTTGTGAGTAAGGTTGACAAGAACAAAGTTCCTTGACAAGGCTATAAGTGATAGAGAAGTGACATAAACTGAATAGTCTTATACATTTATATATCTCCTTTTTAGGCTAACGAAACATAACATGAGATCAACTTCAAAGTAATTATACAGAAACAATAATTGTATAGAAGCAGCTCCTGAAACTTTCTTTGTATTCATGTATTTGAAAGTACACTATATATGTGTATATATGTGTATATGTATATATTATCTAAATTAGCTATTAATCTCAACAGCATGCATCATCAAAGGCATGTTTAGCTATCAAACAGAGAAGGAGAAAACTGTACCATTGGCCATTTAAGTGTGTTCCAATAGCTTTACAATACAAACACTAAGATATTACGTTTATCTCAACTTTATATGAAAAATTTAAAGATCAACGATTAAATATCTCAGAAAAGTTCACAATAATAGTAGGACAATGATAATATACATACCTCCCATCCATACCAACAATTATCAGAGAGTTCTGAGATCCAAATGCCACAATGAAATGAGTGTATTCAGGCAAGTGGAACTGGGCAAATGACCATTCTGAGCTAAAATATTTTGGTAAAACTCCTACAATATGGTCAAGGAAAAATTGTAACCATAAAAGGAAACATGTACCATGAATATTGTGCAATATCCCATTTTAAAAGAAAAACTTCATAACCATGAGTATATTTAGAGAACAGAAACCCTGTATCCTTAAAAGACATGGGTTCTGTTAGAAAAGATTATGTTAATACAGCAACGCTTTACAAGGATTTGATTCTTAAAAAGGATAATGGTACATCAACAACTGTTATATAACCCCCCAAAAAAGCATAACTAATTTGCAAAGCCATTGGTTTCATGTAGATTTGTGCAGAAAAGTATAACTTTGTGGAAATCCAAAGGTAAACTTAATGGAGGTGATGAAATTGGCTTTTTGTGTGTCATAAAGCAATTAACAATGGAGATATAAGGTTGGTTGGGTGGTAAAAGGAAAAAGAAAAAGAAGGGAAGGAGGGAGAGGTCGTGGGTTCGAATCCCTCCATTAACAAAAAACTAATATTTAACAACTAACATTGGCCGATAAAATAAAAAAATAAAATAAATAAAGCAATTAACAATCAGAACAGGATGAGCATGTGCACACACAAGTTCTTGGGAGGTGATCCTACCTAGCACTTATATAAAAATAGTAGACCTTTAGATAGATGATTTGAAGTGGATCTAGTAATTCTATCAAGTTTTCTAATCTATAAAAGTGCCTAAAAATCATCATTTTAAAAAGAGAAATGCTATCAATACTCTCTTTAATATTGGATGAAGTTTATTGAAAATTACAATTTTTGGTGGGTCCCACTTCTCATTTAATGACCTTGTCTCTAGATTTAGAAGAGAGACCTTCCAAAAGTTGTGATTTCCAAAAAATTTCAATCAATAGCAGTGTTAGAGAGCGTGTTGCTTGCATTCCTCTTCTAAAAAATTATACCGATGTAGCTCCCTAAATAAGTATTCAAATGAGTAAACTGGATAAAATGAAAGAATCTCCATTATGATAATTTCAACTGCTCAGCTTAATACTTAAGAAAATTGATTTTACCTCTCATGAAAGATAATGATGAATTGGGGTTAGCACCAGTATTTGGAGAAATCAAGGGATCTAAAGAAGATGAAGAATTCTGATGAAACAGTACAGGCCCTTGAACAGCATTTGGCTGAGTCGAACTATCCTCCACAGACACTCTCACTCTCAAGCTGAATACATGAACAGTGCCTCTGTCACTTGATGCTGCCAACCACTGGACATTTGGAGACAAAGCTATACTGTGGATTTCAGCTCTATCTACCCCTCTTCTTACCTGCAAGCAAGAGTAAATGGATCATAGAACATGAAATAAAGAAGGAAATTTGATAGAGAAGATCAAATCAGTTCCTACGGAAAACAAGTTATAACTTTTGGAATTTTTGTTGACAACCCAAGACTATTAAGGCGCAAAAGCTTCTTTTTATAAACAACGCAAATAAGAGTACCTACAAAACATGCTAAAACATTATTATTGTACGGAGATATCCAAAGTTGCAAAGGAAATTGGTATATCCCAGTATTATTTAAAAATGATCAAGTGGGAGTGTGCAAACAAAACAATACATGGTTCACAATAATGAATATATCTTATATACAAGATGTTTAATTCTAGAGTAAGATAGTTTGTTTTGTTTTCCTACTTTCATCAATCAAAGGAGGAATATGAAAACCTTTGAATAAAACAGCGTTACAGAAGAAAAAAGTTCATTTTTTAATCAATCCATACTATACTATGCAGACATAAAAATTAAAATTCCCAAAAAAGAAAAATACAAAGCAGGAAGTCAGGCATAATAAATTAATAGAGTTATCACAATAATAAAATCCACTTTGTAGTAACCTACTTCTTGTAAACGAGACCCGTCCATTGTATTGAAGATTCTAATTAAAGTGCCCTTTACACTAGCAGTTGCAAGAAGGAGCCCATCCAATGTCAGAGTGAAGCATGCAATTTGAGAATCATGAGCATTGATCAATTTTGTCATGTTCAGTCCGAAGTGTTCAACTCGAACGTGTCCTTTGTGAAGACCTGGACAAGCCAAAACAAATGTATTTGAATGGTGTGAAAGACAGCACAACCCTCTAGGATTTGCCAGAGTCTCAATCTGATGAAGAAGCTTCAAATCTGTGAAGTTATAAACATATATCTTGTGCTCAAGAACAACTACAATTCGATCACGTCTTAATTTCACTCCACGAACATCAGACCTAAATGTAAATTCACCAATGCACCTGCTCTGATGATCATCCCATATCAAAACTTTATTTGGTGGATAGTGAGAATTAGCTACAGCACCAACAAGTGCTAGAATATTGCAGCGGAACAGCATCTCTACAATTTTAAAACCACCTCTTTTTAAATCACGTCTGAAAGTTTCTTTGCAAGGTTCACAATTATAGATACGAAAACCATGACTTGTGCCAGCAGCAAAGCAACCATAGTCCTGATTCCATGATATTGAGAGCAAGTCTGTTTCGTCATTTTCATTCATATCTGCAGTGGGCCGGGTAAAAGAAGAAGAGGCCCCATTATTGGGGGATTCACTACTTCCAATTCTTGAAGTTGGAAATATTCCTTGAGGTGTTGAGTCAGACGAACTCATATGAGAAGACGGGGCACCTGCCAGCATTTGCTGCACTCAATAACCTCAGTTGACCAAGGTATAGAAAGTGAAGTGCCAAAAGGAGATTTCTGTTGCAACAGACAAGACAGTTTCATTGATATTACTTGAAACAAATTATTAATCAGACTCTGTAATGTTTACAAGTTGCAAACTGGGGGATGAAAGTACTGGGAGGGAATTAATCAGATACTACCAAATGCAAAAAATTATATTATAATTGTCTTCATATGTATTCAACAATAGCTGAGTGTTTTACTTAATGGTCATTCAAACAGGCTAATAAGAAATAAGAAATAAATAGGAAGGCAAGGTAGTCCACGAGATTATAGGCAATTCACATTTTTTAAGTTTGGTATGAAAACTAAATGTGATTCCAGAGTCGCAATGTGATAAACTGCAAACATAAGAGCATTTCCATATTTCAAATATATAAGTCAACAAAAACAGAGCTTCTCCTAGACAGCTAAAACCCACCCTTGAGCCTCAACACAACTTTTCAATTAAAAAAGTAACACACACATCAACTCAGAAACAAACACTTTTCATACTTGTTCTGCAGCTCAGTCCTTTCCGGACTCATTTTCCTGATAATATATCACATATATTCAGTGTCTAAACTCTAAACCATAATCAGAGTTTTAGTGTAGCACATTTAAGCTCGTGGAGATTGAATTCTCTTGCCCTCTCAATTCATATTTCCCACGTAGTTTCATAACTTCCGTAAACCTATGTGCCTGAGATTTATCTTATAGTTAGTTACAAGTCCTACTAATTCTACAAGCTCTGTTTTCATGCACCAGTTCCCGCACCACCAGATCCCCTAGCTTCTATATCTCACTTGACAAGTACCCAAATTCATTAGTCTTGTCTAAGCAACAACTATGTCCTAGATTTTGATGCCCATCAGAGTTCAAACAGACCAATCATTCAAGTATTACAGAAAGAGCAATTTTAAGGCAATTTATATAGTGTCCCAGATAACCAAAATGACCACATAACATATATTAATGTAAAGCAACCTTATTATGAAAAGGAAAAAATAGAGATCAAGCTTTCAATCAATAAACATAAGTGGAAACCATATTTCTTTCTTATCTGTTTATACAGGGTTTTGTATGAAACCAAGACTAGTATGCAGTTAAACTGTGATTCTTCCCACCCAACAAAAAATGTTCATTATAAGTGTTTATCAATAAAATGCATCATGTTGTACATCTTGAAATGTTTGCAAGTAAGGGTAAAAATGTGATTGGAACAAGAGGGTACCAGCGGAAGCAATCACTCGGAGCAACTCTGACCAAAGACAACAAATTCTCACTCTTCTTCGCAATGAAACTTCACTTCATCGCACCTACACATACCCCATGATCAAAAGTTTCAAAATTGAAACGAAAGATGCAAACTTTAACAACGAACAAGCAAGAATTGACGAAAACATAGCAAAATAAATTGGCGGGTGACTTTGGGAAAATCGATTTGACAAAACCAATGAAAATTGAAATTCCCAGTAACGGGTGTCCAAGAAAAAGGGCAGCATAAAATCATGAAAGCAAATAAATAATACGAAGAAGAAAAACTAAATTGCATGAAACGTGTTACAAACAGCGAAGAAGTGGAGATCAGAATGGTAAGCGTGAGGCAGATGGTTCTGTTGCAAATTCATAATCATATGATATATCTGCCTCTTTCTTAGTTTTTTCTTTGTGATTCGTCCAGTTTGTACCCTTCCTTCGTTAGCTGTTTGTTTTCTACGTTTATTATCGGAGAATTTCAGAACGTCCATATTCATGCTTGGTTTGTTTTGTTAACAGAAGGAAAATAATAATGAAAATTATTAAATAGAAATACATTAATAAAAACATGATTAAGAAATACATGCAAATTTATTAAATATAATTAATAATCTATGAATAGGATAAACTTTGTTTTAGTTCTTTCAATTTTTTTATTAAAACTTATCCTGGTTTTTATATTTGTTAAAAATGACAATTTTGATGTTTGTATTTGTAATAATTGATGAATTTAACCCTTTTATAAAACTTTAAGATACTAAGGTGAGGTATTAATTCACCAATTAAAAAAAATCGAGAACGAACATCGTTTTTAAAATATGAAAACTAAAATCAATTACAGTTGAAAATTGAGGGATTTAAAACATTTTATTCTCATAAATATTTCTATTATCAAAAGGGTTTAAATTATGGGTCAAGATCCTTTTCATTTTTTCCCCTCTTCATTTCCTTTATTATTAAAGTTTTAGAGAAATAATTGAAATGAACATGATACACATTGAATGGAGAGTATTATTTATTTTTTCAAAACCATAGAAATGAAAGAATTTGAGAAAAAAAAATGGAGAGGATTGTTTTCCTTGATTACAGGTGCTCTAGACATTGTCAATCTCATTGACATGACATGGTTGCTGTGTTTGGCAAAATTATAGGTGAAAAGCCTAGCTGAAATAAAATAAATTAGTTCAAAGTTATAAAACTACTTAATTGTTGGGTTTTTTTTTATCAGCAAAGACAAAATATACAATAGGTATCCCAATGAAAAGTACACTTAGCATTCTACTTATAATGCTTACATACACAACATAAAGTCTATATTGACGCAAATCATACAACCCACGAGATTCCCTTTTATCCAAAAAAAAAAAAAATACAACCCAGCAAGCCAATTTGAGTGTTTTTCCTAGCCGTAAGATCGTAACAATGTTGTGGAAAGTCCTACACTGTTTACTTTTTAGAAGTATTTCTAAAAAAAGAAAATAAAAAATAAGTTTTTATATAAATTAAAATAAATTTTTCATTTATAGATGTCATCTCATCTTTTAAAAAAGTTATATTGATGAATTTCTAAAAATTAACTAATAAATAATTTCTTTATTTATGAAAAATTCATATCAATTTTTTTTATTTTTTTCCTTTAAAAGTATTTTCAGAGAAATTTATTCAAACATTCCCTTTATAAATTACCAATTTAACCCCAATTGAACCCCTACCTGGCCACCTATAGGAATGTTTTACCTACAAATTGATAAGAGAAGGTGCATGAAATCATAAGGTGAGTTGTATAGATTACTCCTTTGACAACAAAAACGGGCATAAGATATTGTTATCGTCTAACATCGTACTTCTATGTCATAGGTTGGCTTTCGTTTGTATTCTATAATCTAATAACACTCTCCATGCAAAACCTTTAGATAGGATCGAATCGAAATACCCCTACTACCCCCAAAAACACCTAAAGAAATATTTATATGTAGTAGCTCCGTGTTCATGTAAATGACAATATGCAAATTTGATTGAATAATTAACCATCTTTTATCTCCTTTCTAGATCCAACATCAGTAAAATCTGGTTTTAAGTTTATAGCAACCATTTCCTGCAAAAAAAGTTTTCGAACAACTACTTCTCACAGTCAAACCAACAATTAATATATTCTTGTTAGCTAAAAACTGAGTTATTAAGTTAAATTATTGAAATGCAGGTTTGATAAAATTATTTGTAAATTTATGAACAAGATTCCAAATTGTAGCTCTGAATAGGATCATAGAGGAGGGTCATTCTTGAATTCATACAGAATTCCAAGTATTGTTCAAAATTATGAACAAGATTTCAAACGTAGCTCCAATTAGGATCATTAGGGTCTCCAAGGATCACTTCAAATTCATAAATAATTCAAAATTTTGAAATAAAGAATTCGACTAGCCACAGAATTTACTGTCATTCTGCCATTCATGAAGATTTTAATGTTCTTGCATAATAATAAAAAAAAAAATTAGATTTCTATCGCAAACAAAAACGAAACATTCATGCCAAACCATGGTTTTAGGACAGAGTGGCGTTTGCCCTATGAATGCACCAAAAAAATTCAAAGATAACTATACGAGAGAGAGAATGGGCCTGAAGGGTCATAAGAACCCAAATTCATACGAGCCACACAGTGAGATCTGGAATTTTACTTTCTCATTTTCTCTAGTCTCTATTGAACGAAACTAACCCAAATTCAAAGATTTAACATGGATTTAATGACGTGTTTTCCATGGACCGCTCTTGATTCTTGTTAATAGTTACCCAACAAAGAAGATTACCAGTGTTGTCAAATGCCAAGTAAGGAAATCAGGGTTAGATTTAGTGTGGTTGGTTGTGAAATCAGTACATGGCGTCAAGAGAGTGTTAGGCTCCAACAAGCTATTCTCCACTACTAAAATTTATCATTAAAAGCTACAAATAAAACCAAGAGAATAACTATATTAATTATCGCTTATTTTAGTTGTTTTTCTGTTTTTATTTAATAAAAATAGTAAATCAAAAGACACTCAATCATACCATTGATTAAAATAAAATAATTTTGTATCAATTGATCCGATGTTCAATAACAAATAATGACTAATTAAATCTTATTATGAATTATTAAGATTAAAACACTTTATATAAATTTTTCAAAAGGTCACATGATTTTTTTAGTAATCATTAATTTGATTTTTAAAAACTTAATTTTTTGTGTGTGCATCATTCAAATTTATTTCTGTCCTTCTGTTATATGTATGTATGACATTATAATCAAATGATTGATTAATATCTTAAAGTTAAAATTGTATGATATTTGAATATAATCTTTAATAAAAATAATTATTGATCATATTTTACTTATTTTTTATCGAATTTTAAATTAATTAAAATCTATTTTTCATAATAAACCGAAGATTTAAGCTATAAAAAAAAAATACATGACATGTATGTCACCATTAGTTTCTTGGCCTTACCTTATTGAACGAAACTCATAATTTATGTGGACAGTCCTAGACAAAAAGACAAATCCGTGAAGAACAAATATCATTGATGATAAGAAATAATGAATAAGAAAATTCGAATTAGGTACCTTTTGTACAAAAATTAATTATGTACATTTTAAATAATATACAATTTTTTTTTTAATTTGTATGCATGAGAGATCGAATATACATTACTGACATAACATCAATATAATTAAATGGTGTGCAGGAGAGGAGTAAGAAGTGGCGTCTCAACTGCAATTGCAATTTACAGCCGCGTTACCTGCAAATAGAGAAAATGATTGAGATATCAATCCTGGCGCGTAACAGCTACTCCCTCATTTCTTTTGTCAGTTTTGTTTTTTTGACATAGTAAGAATTAAGAAAGCAATAATAAATCACTAATGAGTAGTTCAGTTACTAGAAAATTTAGTGCTCAAAAACCACCCATTAATTACTTGTTAGGGGTAGAATTGAAGAAAATTATTTAATTGTCGTTGATATTTTAAAATGACAATCAATTTTTTATTAAAAAAAAAAAAACTAAAAGATCCCTAAAAATGGAATGGAGTATATATGGAAAAATATTTTGTTTGACACATCAAAATCCTATCTATTATACCTTAGTCCTACGTTGATGTGTTTGTGTATAAGAAGAAATTAAAATTTTCTTTCCTTTTCTTTTTGCACAAAAAATAGATGTACGTACAAGGTGGTAGGATTTCGATCGGGGTAACCAAAAGACCAGAAAGTTCATATTATATTGTCACTGTTTTTGTCTGACATCATAATCTGCTTCAATATCCTGTCTGCTGAGTGTGTCAAATCGTACATATCTATAAATTAGTACTAATATTATACTTTACTCGATCGGTCCTGATTCACTACGCTTGATTAAATATGACATGTTATATTATGCTAAGGATATTGAATATAAAATGAAGTCCAGCTCCAAATTAATTAACCCATATATATATATATATATATATAATATTTGTTAATCGCATTTTTATTTTTAGTATGAATGTGTTAGTAAATCATATCATTGATATATTTTAAGATATTTTTTAGTTATAATTTATTAACGAATTCATGCTAAATAACAAGAGTATATATACTAATAAATCTCACAAGTACACTCCTTTATTTTTTAATACGAGGACATTACCAAGGTATGTCATTATATATATATGGAGGGATTAACTTATTCCATACAAAGTTACTCATTTATATCATTCATTTTTTGAAATCTAATAATTATAATAAATAATTAATCTTAATTACTATATTTCAAATAATCAATGATTAAGATAAAAAAAAACTCTTCTAAAGTTAATATCAAGTAACTTGATCTGCACTTATATATATATATATATGGGTTTTAAATAATATACTAATACTATAAAAAAATAAAAAATAATGTATAGGTTAGTAAATATTTGTGACCGGATCTGTTAACCTACACATTCTTATTTGTTTAGTATAAATACATTAATAAATTATAACTAGAGAATATTTTAAAATATATCAATAATATATCTTGCTAACACGTTTATATTAAAAAAATAATTATGTGTAGGTTAACAAATTTTCATATATATATATATATATATATATATATATATCACTTAAATTGGTAATGAGAAAGAATTAAGGTTTAGATTGAATGATTGGTACCTTCAACTAAGCAAGTTTGGAAGGCTGACAAACAAGTGAAGTGTTGGACCCATGATGACCTAAATTTTACTTTTTCAGCCACCAAAAAAAGAATTGAAGGAAAATATGATGATGGGGGAGAAGGGAGAGGTAGAGAGAGAAGGTAAGCTTGTACAAGAACCGGAAAGTAAAGTAGCATGTACAGTGCTGAATGCTGATTCACTTCCTGAAAAACATGTTAGGTAATTAATTAAGTAATCACTAATCACACACATAGTTATATTATATGAGAGCAATCATTTCAACTTGAACAGAACAAAAAATTTACGTACCATGTAATGTTCATCAGATGCTTCTAATATACTATGTTAATTACATGCGCGCGCGCACACACACATATATATATATATATATATATATATATATATATATGTAGGACATGATGATGATGATGATTTTGCTGGCAAGTGAAAAAGTACTAGCTAGGTGGGCCGGACATGGAGCTATATAAATAAAAGTGATCATATGCAAGTGTTGCAGATGTTTGCCGAATCTTGGGCAGCGCTAGTGGTGAAGAGTTATTACTTACCTAGAAGACGATAAGTTACATCAGCTACAGTGGTTGTGGCTAGCTAGCTGCACCCTTTTAATTTGTGCCCGACTTAAGTAGATCATGTATATTAAGAGATTAAGTGTGTGTGTTTTTTTTTTCATTAGAAAATATCCAAAATTAATAAAGAGAGTAACAATTTGTTATTTTTCACAAAATACTACATTGTTATAACATGTGCAACAGATTTCAACGCTAAAATAAACACATCCTAATTAAGATAGTGTTGGAGACAGAGAAAAGATAAATACAAGTGGAGGCAACAGAAAGAAGGAGCTCCCCTTCAGTCCAAGCACAGAGAAAGAGGGATGCGAAATATCTCCTGCTTCATTCACACAATTACCTTAGCAATTTGAATCACTATTGTGTGTGTATGAATGAGTCAGCAGATACTTCAGCAACCCTTTAATCCCCCGAACCCATTCTTGGGCTGAAGAAAGCTCCTTCACTCTCTTTCTCTCCCAGTACTACTGTACATGTCAAATGTCAATGCACATCTCTTGTTATAGTGTGTACATTTTCCGTTTTCTTTCCGAGACAGGAGACATCATACATGACATTGATGAGGGGTTGAAGGAGTGTGCTGTGTATTTGGTAATGTTGTTGATGGTAGCTGAGAGATGATGATAAATAGTAAATAAATCAATCTAGTTAACTAATTAAAGATGAGAAAATAAGGGTTAATAAAATACATTAAGAACTAGTAATATGTATGCTTGCTAGCAGGAAATTAACAAGAGTAGTGCTAAATGGTATCATGGTGCGAATTTTCTTACGAAACAGTTGTTATGTAATTGACAAATATGTAAATTTCAAAATAAAGGAGATTGGATAATTAACAAAAATCATGGATTATGAACTATATTTAGAATTCGTGCAATTGGCACTAAAAAACATTTTCCTAAACTATAGTTTATATAGGTTTAATGAAAAACAAACACGTGGGGTTAAAGTATATATAGCAACAAATTAAAGGTTTTAATTAATGATAAAGTGGACAATTTTATATATATATATATATATATATATATATATATATATATTCAGATTCTGTCAAATGAATCAATGAATATTAGGTCAGATGACAGAAATGTTTGCTAAAGTTACAAAACCCTTTATCCTGACTCTGAATCCAAATTAATCTACCTAATATGCAATTGCAAAACCAATTACTAACTGCTTAATTATTAATTCACATAAAACTAAAAGAGAAGAAATAACTGGAAAAGGCACTTCTGTAGGCCCAAAGTTAATAAGGACAGTTTCAAATAAAAGAAAACTTGCAACTGGGAAAAGGAAAAGAGCTGAACAAGAGGCACGGCAAATTCCAAACGAGGTTGGACAAGAAGGTGTATAAATATATGTGTATGTACATCGAAGCTTACAAACTGGGAATCAAGTTTCATTTGAAAAACATTTTGGTGAAAATTGGTACCAACATATAGGGCTATATAATTAAATATACATATACACACACCATCAATCCAACACCTGGAGAAGAAAATAGCTAGGCAGCAGGCATAGGGAACCCTACTTTTGAGAATTGCAAACATGATCAGTGAAGAAGAAAGATTAATCCAACCCAAATATATATAGAATTGCCACGGGAAGCGCATACAATAATTTAAATTTTGAAAGATAAGGGCGTATGCATATATATGAAGGAATTGAAAGGATGCTAATTGAGTGAGTTTGGATGAGAAATGAATAGAACACAAAGTTGAAGTTAGAATTGAGTAGGAAGAGGGATTGAAGGTGAGAGGAGAAGAAGCAAGGGAGATGGTGGCAGAAACTCTAAATTAGGTATGTTTTTTATGGATATCTGCGCTGAACTGACGAAAGAAAACGAGAGTTATAAAGAAGTGAAAAGTGTAAAGACGAAAAAAGACTTGTAGGTAAGTGACAAAATGATCAATAGTGAAAATAAGAAAAAGTTATCATTATGTATTTATTTATTTATTGTTTTTGCAGAATTCATAGAGTAGGGACACATGATGGGTCACTGTCCCCATGAGAGTCAGAGACGGGAAAGTAAGTCCAATATCTAAAGAAATAAATATAATTGTGTGGCACTAAGATGCGTTCTTCTGTAAACAAATACAGGGGAAAATAAAAAAGAGAAAAATGAACAATATACCACCGACATTTATATTTTATATCTTAATTTAAAATTTTCATTCTAATTATTTTTCTATTTATTTTTTCTCTATCGAACGGACTGGTCAACGGAGATTAATAGTTGACGACTTTGAATGGTGGCTCTACACTCTATTTACAATTCAATTTCACTCTCAGTAATGTTACAGTAACAGATTTCTTCTTCTTTTTACGCAAAAAAAAAAAAAAAAAAAATTGTTCAATTCCTTAAATTTTCTTTTAATGGCGTAAGATCTTCATCTTCTCCATATCTATTTACCTTTGTCTACATAAATTTGTAAATATCACTCAAGAGTAATATTACAGTACCAGTTCTTATCAGAAAAGTAAAGTCTGTTACTTATATTTCTTTTTTCCTACAGTGTTTGATCCTCTCCTAATTTAATTGCGTCTGCTTCCCTAGTATTTGGATCCTATCCTAGGGACGGAGGGACGTTGAGCTGTGGGGGGCCTTGGCCCCCCCTGACTTTTTGTAAATCAATAATTTTATTATAAATAATTGTGAACCAATGAGTAAAATGTTGTCGGTGTGTACATATACAATCCAGCAGAATACATTTAGGGTTCGTACCGTAAGTTAGAGTGGAAAAAAAATAGAAATGAAAAATTTAATATAAAATAGAATTTGAAAGTATGAATTTCTCATAATTTTATTATTCATTTTTTTTTTCGTTTTCTATCATATTTCTTAACAAATGAACACATCCTTAAGTTAGAAGAAAAAATGTTCAAGTTGTCTATCAAAAACATGGAAAAATAATTTCATATTTCAAAACAATTACTGTCAACATGATTTTATTATATTTAGATTAAATAGGTATTATAAATTATAATTATTGTAAAATTTGGATGTAATGCAGCTAAAATACAAAATGGCCAGATGCTAAGTAAAATCATCATTTTCTAATTTTTGTAAGTATTGAACTTGAAAGAGATATTCATATCTTTTTTTATCATATTAGATCATAAATATAATTGTTCTATGTAGACTATTAGTTGAAT
>PYAF01000745.1:525530-544860 GCA_007407185.1 Glycine tomentella | reverse complement strand
TACGTATCCTTAAATCCTTAAACATGTAATAAAGTTCAAAGCTAAAACGAATTTGATTTTTTCTTTTATTTACTTTTTTTTATAAGCCTTGTTAATGAATGTCACAAATATTCTTAATTATTTTAAATAAAAAAAGTCCTCAATAATGGATGTCACAAATCTTCTTAAATATTTTTAATAAAAAAAATCCTCAAACATGTGTTTTTTCTTTAATCCTTAATTTGAAGGAAATTTCCTATTTATTTTACCAACTATTATGTATGTTAGGGCCATTGGAGATAGTGTTTTGATTATGTTAAAAATCAGATCCTTTAGAATAATAATTCTTTATTTATTTATTCACTTATTCACTCATTTATTCATTCATTCATCACCTCTTAAATGAGGTAGGTATATTTGTACAAGTAATGTTAACAACCTGAGCACAATATTAGGAAACAATAATTCAAACTAGAAAATAATAATTCAAATTTCTTTTTATCTAGACTATTTTAATTATTTGTTCCTATCTAAGACTAAGAGAAACAATAATTCTATCTTCAACACTCTCCCTCAACAAGTTAGTGCATGAATATTGGTCATGTCCAACTTGTCAATTGCTTCTTCAAGCACTCTTCTAAGAACGACTTTGATCAGTAATAGGTTCAGGAGGTGCTTCAAGATAGTCTATAGTAGGTACTTGGATTATGTGAGGTAGAAAGATAATTGAGATAGGGAGAGATTCAGAATAATCACATGCTCAAGTTAATAGACTTCAGGGTTGGTCGATTTAGAATAGTGGAACGAGTTTCACATCAATGACCTTCAAATGAAATACGTACATGGAGAATTGAGACACAAGAAGGATTCAAAACGGGTTTGTGGAGACTTAAAAATGAGTGCATGGAGACATCACAACGGTGCATCAATTCATGTAGGAAGACTGCTTCGAGGGAAGAAAGGTTGTAATTTAGCGAGAGGAAAGGGAAAGGAAAAGGGAGTGATTGACAATGCAATAAGGTATGAAGGGATTCAAGTCGGGGTCGAAGATGTGAAGGTTATGTGAGGTAAAGATAAATTTCATGATAATAATAATCATAATTTGTAGAGGAATCAAAGAAGGTGAAGATTAAGGAAGAGGTAAATGTTTGAGTATTTCAAAATCAGAATCAACCATCAAAGAAGGGAGTTAGGGATTTGAGAGAAATAAAAGTGGAATAGATATGAGAAGAAAAAAGGAGATGTACACTTCAGAATGTGAAGAAGAAAAATAATTTGGATAAGGGATTGAGAAGAAAAAGACTCTAGTGGCATAAAAAACATGACTCTTATTCATGGAGGGTGTCATGATTCTGATACCATGTTAAAAATCAGATACTCATAAATTAGAATAATAAATTTTTATTGATTCATTCGTCTATTTCTTCATTCACTTATTAACACATTCATTCATTCATTTATCACCTCTTAAATGAGGTATATTTATACAAGTAATGTTAACAACTTGAACATAATATTAGAAAACAATAATTCAAATTTCTTCTTATTTAGACTATTTTAACTATTTATTCAAATTTAAGAGAAATAATAATTGTATCTTCAAGAGATTCCTTTTCATGAAAGGTTATTTCATGTGTTGAGAGACTGTACGAAGGCTAACAGGAATCCGGAATGCCTTTGATATGGCTGCTTAGAAACGCGACGGGATCAAATTAAGGGAGTGCTATTTTCAGTAATTGCTTAGAACATGTTTGGCATCACTGGTTCATCATCAACCAGATCCAGAATATGGTTCACATGTCCGAACAAGCTACTTCCAATTCCTCATCAACATACTATCAAGATCAATGTGGATGGTAGTTCTTTATAACTTTTACACTGTTAGATTCCCTCCTATTTTGTTTATGTTTGTCTTCGCATGTAAATTAATTTTCACAAGTTTGTGCTATGCGTACAAGGTGAGGCACCACGAATTCATACCAAACATTTTTTTAGAAACGATTCTTGTTGCTCAAATAATTGCTAGTATCTTCCTATGTTTTACATATGTGAAATTAATTAATTAATTGTTAAAGTAATTTAGCTAACAAAAAAATGTATTTTTATATATACCACAATTTAAATACAGAATACTTTTTTTGTCGTTCGCTTTTGAATTCTATTATTCAGTTGTTATATATATAATATTATTATTCAAATGTATTTGATATAAATAATCAACTATAAAGATATCCCTATCATTAAACTCAGAATAGAATATTATTAATTAGATAATAGTATCTAAAATGATTGAATTAATTCATAATTAATTTAATATACGGAACGCATCAAAATAGTTATGTGTGTATGTCCTATTAGCTTAATTATTTTATGTTTAAAATAGCTTATGATAAAAATTTGAAAGGGGTTCCCTCAACATTAACAAATTCAGATAAACGCTAGTATTATTTATCAACATTTTTCTTGGCATATTGGAAATTAATTGTCTGCAATGCAATTTTCTGCATTTGATAAAGGAAAATGAGATTCAAATAAAATAAATAATCTATATTTAGAAATTGTAAATTCATTTTGTTTGTTAATTCCTTTATCTCACGCACTACGGGTTTTTAAAAATTCTTGAGGATTTAATAAGAATATATTAATTAATTATATAGATCAAGACAACCGATAACATATATAGCCACTTTAAACCACGTCAAATAAATTATTTATATGTTGTCACTTGTGTGTGTGAATGGGTGTGTTGAAGGTTGCACAAGTATTTTTCTGGAAACATTTTTTAGTTTTCAATCAAAATAAAAACTTAGTCTCTCCGGACAATTAAAAAAAATGCAAAGGCAATTATTGAGACTTCATATGTAGACAACTTTTATTTTTGTTGTCAGAATGGGGAAGGGAGCGACGAGAAGTGTTTATTTTTTCGTACTTGCAAAAAGAACAAGTTAGTATTATTTTATTTTCCGTAGTCTCAAACAGTATAATTGAACAAAAGTTTAAATTTTATGATCTCATTTTCTATAAATTAAACTGCATCATGATTCTAAAGAATGCAAACCATTTTTATAAGTACATTTCATATGAAATTGTACAGAAGACAAATAAAGTATTATACTAGGTAAATTATTGTTTAATCTTCATGTTTTGACCTTCATGTTAAAAAAACAAAAATCTTCATTTTTAAACCTGATTAAACAATATTCCTAGGTAAGTTATTGTTTAATTTTAAAGTAACGTAATTAATAAAAAATAAAAATATTTACCAATTAATTAGAAAGTCATTGAAATTATTTTGAAGTGTTTCATAAACAAATAAAATAAGAATTTGCTTTTGCAAAATCTTAAATTAAGTCTAAATAAACCAGTGTGTGGTCATTTGATCTAACTGATTATTAAGGAGTTTAATTTTTTAAACAAGATTTTATGTTAAAAAGAATAGTTCACAAGAAAATTTTATCATCTTAAAAGAAATGACAATAACCCGACTCAAATTAATTAAACTAAAACGTAGTTTTGCCGCACTTGACTACCTCACCAAAATGTGATCCTAAATACCATAGATTATGTTGATTTGCAGAATTTATGGCAAACAAGGTTTATATATGAAATAATATAGTTTAATTCATCTTTATATATATATATATATATATGTATATATCATGAATTTTAATATTTACTCGTACTTTAAGCTGACCCATAAAAATAGTTTTTGTGTAAAATAGCATGACTGTTTGCCAAATTAAATATCAAAAGTTAACATCCATGAATAGTCTATATTTTTAAATACGAGAATTATCATGTCGTTTGTCCGCGAATAGAACTAAAATTAAATCTTTCAAATAAGGTATAAGGTTTTAACCCTACGAAACGTGATAGGTTTCTTACGAATATTAAATATCAGGAAATTTGTTCATAAATGGTTGAAGAGCTGCTATACATTTCACAATGTGGTTCCTTAGCTGGTCACTAGCTATATTCTTCCTTACATATGGAGACCACAGAGCACCCATGTATGCATTATTCAGCTGTGCTTTTCATAGTCTTATTCCTCATCATCAAAATTCCATAAAACTGTCCGAGAACCTTATCATCACGTGCATTGTGCTCCACGACGACATCTTTAAGCATAGTCTTTCTCAATTCCTTTAAGTTCCATTGGGATCTAATGTTTTACGTACATATAAGCCATTGCGTACTATAACTATTTATACATTCCACCTCACTGGGGTAACTAGCTAGCTAACAGTAACAGAACAGTGATTCTCAAAAGCAACAACATAAAAAAGAAGAAAAATGAAAGCATGGGAATGAAAAGCAAAACTAGTAACAGCGAAGCAGGGAGCAATGGAGTACAAACTAAACTGAGAAAAGAAATGGAGATATGGAAGAAGGAAAGAGAGGAAGTCCCATAAAAAAGGCGATGATGAAGATTATGAGTCAAAAGGGAGAAAGAAAGTGATAATGGAAAGTCAAAAGTTGAAGTAATGCAGTAGGGGAAGGGTTAGGCAGTGAATAGTGTGTTCTCCCACAATGCCAAGTGGGGAGCAGCAGCCAGACCACCATTGGACCACCAAAGATATCCCTTCATAATCTTTAAATCTGCCCAGATTCTGTTTAGATTTATTTCCACTTTTCCATAACCATATTTGCACAATCCTCTATTTCTCAACGTGCCCCTCTTCTGCTCCCTAATTTAGTTATTAATTTAATGTTGCCACCCACATTCACTTTTGTGTATCAGGATTGCCACATATATAGTTTAATCCTCTTGTCATTCTCCATCCACCAGCACTGGTGAGTGTACATGTAATTTTTTATTTCTATTTTATACTATTTGTTTTTATCTTAGCCGAGTGAACTAAAACTTCTCCCGCACTTTCATATATATATATATATATATATATATATATATATTTATTTATTTGCTAGTATCACATTCTTTTCAGATACAGTCAATCGAAGTTCTTTAGATAATCCCATGTAAACAACATAACAAATCTAGGATGTAGACTTCGGATACTTTAAGGAAAACAAACAAGATTACATGTCCAAGCATCACCAATATGTAATAATTATGTCATCAAGTAATGAATATTACTTATAGATTGAGATTAGGATACTTACAAGTTAAATAACTTTAGAACATATAAGCCATAAATAATTAATTTGAATTGCATTGTACCGCAGTTTTATTTGAACTGCGGAGAATCCAATTCGAGTATTGTACTTTTATAGGGAAAAAAAAAACTTCAATTATTTTGCAACAATTTAAATGAGAAAAAAGTTAACAAAAAGGTTGCAAAGCAAGCTAATGTGCACGAGTACTGGAAGGTTTGAATAGTATGCAAAACTTTCAAAACTTTATTTTACTACATAAAAAGAAAAGTTGAAAAAAATCATGTGAAGAATTTCTGCTATAAACCTTCATGTTCAAACTTCAAACTTTGTGTTGAATCCAAATCGAACCAATCTAAAAATGCAATCTTATTATCTTGCAAACCAATAGCCAATATTTACGTATGTTAAAAAAATAGATTTCATAACAAAACAGTACATTAAATCGCTAAAACAAATTTTAAATTATATAAAGTTTTATAAATAAATACCATTTAGCCATATAAAGTTTTCAACACTGGTTATGTTGACAAAATTCAATGTTGATAAACATTTATTTAATAATTCAATAAAATGTCAACTTGCTCTAAAACAAATTTACCAACGTATACCTGTAGAGTAATCCCTACAGCAGGATAGCATGAGAGGAAGAGGGAAATTAATTTGAAATGTAACATTATAAACAAAAGTTTCCATTGTGTGACGTGACCAATGTCAGGTTAAGAGATCCACGCGGATTTCAGTGTAATGCCAGCTGTCTATATAGCCCTTTGTACATCTGACCTCATTGCACTAGAATGAACGTATATACTTTAACCATATATATAAATATCTCTTTATTCTTTTTTCAATCTCAAATTCATTAATGGAAAATTTTACCAAACCACAGAAGGTGATATTTTCCAGGAAGATTTTGGCTCAAAAACATGACCCAACAAGTCAAAGAAAATGAGCTTAAAACAACTGAAAAAACAGACTTGTTGATCCATCTCCGAAGGTCCGCAGATCAGCTGGTTTTACCAATGCCCTGCATAATGGGCAAGTTCGTTCTCTCTCAAACCTGAAAAACAAATGTATCTTTGTTGGTTAAGACAGAACTAATAAATACGGACGACTATGAAAAAATCAAAATACAATCTAAATGACTTCTGTACAAGTCAAAGGCATCTAAATAAGACAGTTATTGATAGGTAGACCATTTGATGAATATAAACGTTGAGAAAATAAAAGCTTTTCATAGAATCGGAGTCCTAAATTTTGAAGAAAGTACTTCTGGTCATGAAGCGCACAGAATAGTAGCAGAGTGCACTTTCTAGAAAAATTTCATTTCAATCAGCATCACATTTTCTTCACTCACAAGTATAATGCAGGAGAGCACCTCTCTTTCCCAAATACCCCAGTATCGTGTTTCCATACAGTTACAAGCTAAACTTACCCATGCAAAACTTAGATACTAAGGAAAAGCATAAAGAAAGAAATTGAAAACTGTCGGGAAAAAAAAATAACAGGACAAAAGCCTAATAAATAGTCTAAGGATGCATAACAAACTAGAGTTTCAATTATTACTAGTGAATAGTTACATAGCCTATTCAATTTTTTGAATTGATTCCATAGAAAAATATTATAGGCTATATTGAAAAAGCTAGCGAATATATTTAGGAGAAAGAGCAATGTAATCAAATAGCCAAGATCAACAAACTATGTCGAATTTATTTTATAGAGAATTAATTGATGCAGCTTATGGATAAACTCTTGACAGATAGATAGTCCACCGTAAACAATTATCTATTACTTTTAGAATCCTATAGCTCATTTCTCTTAAATATGTAGTAAGCTTTCAATTTAAAAGGTCCGAACAAGGAATAAAACTATTAACTGACCATTCAGATACACACTCCTCACAGAACATGTGTTTACAGCTCAACAATATGGGAGCCTGCATCTTCTCCTGGCATATAGCACACATGTCACCAGCAACATTCACCTGCATTAGATAATCACTGTTAGAAAGGCTGCCAAAAAGGATTCTTCTACAAATCCTAATATTGGTATAAAAAGAGTTTTTTCCTTTTAAGGCAGGAGAAAACATCATAAAGGAATAAATGAAAACACAGCATCGGATAACAAAAGATCAATAACAAACATAATACAGAATCAAAGTATAAAGTCCACGTCAATGTGTCAACGACCACCAGCTCTGCTGCACAATCATATATAGAAACTATTAACCAAGCATCAAAGTAGAAAGGATAATTACATTGAGTCAAAAATTAATCAATCAACATTCATTTCACAATCAACATTGTATACTCCCGTGCATTAAATTCTTAAATAGTAATTTTATCAACTCCATGATACATGTCCACTTCACTAAAATTCATAATCCATACTACAGTAATTATATTTTTAAGGAATAAGATCGGAAACAGTTGCATTAACTTATATTACTTTATCTCCACATTCATGCAACATACTGATAATATAGGAGAGAAAATAGTTAACAACTTAACATCATGGAATTATATAATTCATTTATTTTATTTACAAATAAATTTAATGGTTCATAATTAAGAAATTGTTACAATATATCAAATTTAGCACAAGATAAATGCAAACACAAAGGCATGCCCAAATTTAAATATATTTTGTATGCATTTACAAATGTAAGCAAGCTAAAATTTCCAAAACAAAAGAGCATATAACAATATCAATACAAACGCATAGTAACAAAGGAGAGAGAAGCATTACTTATAATTGCAATTATGAATTCAGACTTAATCGGAGCATTTTACATATTATTTACCTGTTCCGTTGTGGCATAAACCCCATAATGAACTTCCTTTTTTGATAATGCTTTTAAGGAAGAAACGAAGCATTGGACCTAATAAATACAAAGATTGAATAAAACGGAATAATTTAGGTTCATGCACAAAAATTGTTAAATACAGCACTATGAAGTAAGAATGTAAATTTTAAAGAATGAAAACATACCTTCTCTACTACTGATGTTAGCTTGAAAGTTAGATACAATCCTGTGGTCAGTGATGAAAAGAGACTTCCATAATCCTTGTTCAAGAAAAATCGGTACCAAACTGGTGTTGGCAACAAGGCACGATACAGCAGCAGAGTATACTCAACCAGAGTTAACATTTGACCCTGAAATAAGTTAAATAATATCAGATAATTGTAGGAGGAAACTATACTTGAAAAATATATGCTATTATGCTTGTTGGAAAAAGTAAGGAAGCTACTAAAAACCTGCCGACGGAAGTTATGGCCTCTTCCATTTTTGTAGTAAATAAGCAACAAACACTTGAAAGCCATCGCTGCTTGCCGCACCAATGTATCTGAAAAGTCAATGTATATTGTTACCATCAATATCAACCACAAAAATAAAATAAAATTGCTGCAAACAAAATTAAAATGATTATATGCCAGGAAAGATACCAATATCAAAGGATAGCAAAGACACTGAGAAATTATCAACCAGGACACCAAAAATCCAAAAAACATATTGATATAGCATTAAAGAGAATTACAAAGATACTCCTAATTATCAGTGTTGAACAATATCTCACTAATGCAAATAGGCTACTCATTATCAGTGTTGAACAATATCTCACTAATGCAAATAGGCGGCTACATTTTTTTCCCCTCCGAAACAACATTTAATGAAAGAGAACTAGTAAAGTATGATGCAAACAGCCAAATTTGAGAATTCTTCTTTCAATATGAACATAGAAAATACATCAAATGGCACATACTGGAAGGCCCACAAATCTTGGTTCATCATTTAAAACACATTTAATATTGCAAAAATTAACTCATTTAGGTTCCACCAAGGTTGGCTGCATGGCAGACAGAAGTAGTATGCAACCTAAAAATTCAGAGATAAGCATCAAATCCATCAACAATACTGACAGTAGCAACACAATTGATATTAATTCCACAATTTATGTGACAATATCAATTCAAATGGAAGAAGTGGAGAGAGGGGCTACATGTTATCAAGCTCAGCTCATACTAGACATGAGATAAAACTTATTCAAGCTTTTAGAATAAGCTTTGAAGCTAGCCATTGCAAATTTGTATAAGTGTGAATGTAAGACTCATTAGTACATATGCACTTATTACAACAGCTCATCTAAAGGCACATCTTAATTAAACCCTTGTTGAACAAAAAAAACTTATCACATGAGAGCCTATATCACCAACACTTAATTCAATAAGCTTACTTCGATAACCTTCACCATGAAATCTCATTGAAATAAGCTAAACAGAGCTTATAGAAGGATCATAAGCCAATTTTATAAGCTCAATCAAACAACTTCAATTTGATTTTCAACTTAAATACTTGAATGTGATAAGATAAGCTCAAATAATCGCCATAAAAGCTCTTCTCAATACCCCTTAAAGAGGCCAGAAATGAGTGGATATACAAATTGGGAGTTCAAAATCGGTCTCACTGTGGGATTTTGGATCTTGAACACAAATTCAGAGGTAATATTCCTTTTTTACCAGAGGAATTACTGACATATGGACAACACCCGTGATCAAGCAATGACTGTGTATAAGCACAAAAAGGAGACTTTGTCTCTATGTCAAAGGCAAAAGAAAAAAAGAATGGTTAACCTTTTTGATGGATAAAAGTTTGGGGTAATTAAGGCTCTTCCCATTCTAAGGCCAAGGAAAACCACCTTCAATGAGATTATAGACCACCCAGCAATGAGGGACCCAAAGATTCAAACCCAATTCATGCAGCTGGAAACTAACTGTTAGCTTTATCTTTAAACAATTTTTATTCAATTTTGGTCCAGGGCAACTGATTAAATACAAAATAAACATCCCATTTAATTGTAATTCTTGGATTCTTCCACACTCGAGATATATTTTTAAAAAATAAAATATTCCAAACTAGAAATTATGAAGTACAACCACAAGAGAAAAGAAAAAAGGAAGTCTTAAATTTCATCATTATGAATCAAGCAAATAGCCCTACTATTCTGCTGAAACTTTCAATTTCCTTGCACATTAATCAAGCACTTAACAATTAAAACAAACTACTTAGGTATTCACTAAGGAGCCAATTTTCTGTTTCAATCACATACTATTAACAGACATTTGATGTCTCTATGTACAATAGATGAAATAAAACTGTCTAGTGTAAACAAACTATAGCAATGTAATGATCGCAAATAGAGTTCACATAGAATAAATCCATACCATTCACCAAAATGATGAATATTGTATGCCAGAAAGGTGGCGGTGTTTTTGGTGGAAGAATGGCCAGTGGGTATAAAAGATCATCATTTCGATACCACCAGTAAATGCTTATCACATGCAGCATAAAGGCAAAAGAGATACCGAGAAGAACAGAGACTTTCCGATCTCCCTGCAAAATAGAACTTAAAATGAGATCTCCAATTTTGTTTTCATCTTTTTATGAGGATGATGGGATTCTACATGTAGACAGGAAATGAAACTTTAAAGGACTTGTAAAATTCTAGGTATAGCACCTTCAAGGCAGTCTGCTTCTTAACAATTTCATTTGACTTGAACATCACAGCTGATATACAAATTGTGACAAAGAAACCTGCAAGTTCCCAGAAATGAATATCACAAAGTTATGTGGAAAGGGTCAAATCAAAAGTAGAAATTCAGAACAAACTGAAACTATACATGAGAGCCAGTGTGCCACTCTTCTAAACTGTAGTCAACCAATTCAACGTATTAAAAACAAAAAACTAACCACATTGCTTCTTTCCCTATTCAAAACGGATGAAATTCAAAGAAGATAAGATACAGTCACGGTCACAGGGAACATACAAAGCATGCAGTGCAGTATTCTTCATTAAGTAAAACTGACATAATCAAATAGTATCATAAAAAAAAACACAAGGGATCAATATTATCTCTGAATTAACTCTACAAATTCATCTTCAATTCTCTTATGATTGGGAAAGTCCAATTTCCTTACAAAGGAGAGGCACCTCCAGGCTCCAAGTAGGAGAAGCAGTAAACTGTTTCGGGTAATCTTTTCTTTCACTCTACCTCATTCGTTGGCAATAACATAGTGTGTTGAAAGCCACACGACAGCAGAAACATCAAAAAATAATTTAATTGGGGCATTGGGTAGCACCTATGTTAGTGAATACTAATTTCATAGTTTCCATCCCCTCCACAAGGCAAGCAACCTTTCTTTAACAGACTATTATTCCCCTAAGCACATCCCATGAGAAAACCTGGATAGGCCTCCAAATACAAGAGGCAGACAAAGGAATGCTATATTGAAGAAAAAAAAATATCTGTATCAAGAGCATAATGCAAAAAAGCATAACCCCAAACAAGTTATAATATCATCAAAGCATTGCCAACAAGTCAAGCATATACAATCTCTCTAATATCTAGGTACACAACTTGCTCCACCCACATCCTCAAACTCTAGCACATAGAATATAAACCCAATCCAATGAGTTGAACACGTACTTCGCATTTGATGCAAAAACCAATTGTAGAGACAACAAAACTAAACTAAAGAAGCAATACCTTGCAAATGCTGACGGATGAAAACAATCAGCAACAAGAGAGAAAACGGTAGAATCTGCTCAATCCACTTCGCAACCTGCTGAATATCATACCTCTGGTAAGTAGAGGACGATGATGAAGAAGAAGAATCCCTAGCGCCACCACCAATCCCATCATCCAAAGACACCAACGGCACCCTCTCCTCCGCCATTCGCCGGCGAGACGACAGCATCCCGCTCCTCCCAACCACCGCCTCCTCACCGCCCAGCTCCCCACCCCGGCCCCTCGACGAGGACGGCGACGAACCGCTCTCCTGCTCGCCGGCCCCAATAATGCGTATCGCAACCTCCTCAGCAGCGCCGTTGCACGCATTCTCATCGGAATCAGAGGCCGAAGCAGCGGCCGATTCGGCATGCGCATGAAACCGCGGGCGCGTGCGGGGAATAATAATCATAGGCTCCGCAGAATCCTCGCGCGCGCAGTAATCCATGACGCGAGAGAGCGGAGAACGGAATGGGAAACTCATCCCGAACCACGTGACAGCGCCGCCACCACCACTGGTGTCGCTTCCAGAAGACGACGACGACGACAAAGACACCGACGACGAGGAGGGTGACGATTCCATCTCGCCGAAACCCTAACTAACTAACTAACCTCTTTCGCTTTCGCTTCACCTACCGTGTGTGTTCCTTTTTCCGTATGGCGTCCTCTGATTATACCGATCGCAAATACTGCAAATTCAAAACCATTGGTGATGATATAAGATTTCGGTTTTGGATTAGGTTATTTGGCGCGGAATTAATTGTGAGAAAGGGGATGAAGTTTTGTGAATGAAGAAAAGAGAAAATGGCGAGAGGTTTAGTGTGTGATGAGAGGGTTTAACGTGAACGCGGATCGTGCGATGGACATGGTGGAAGAGAGGAGAAAAGTCAAGGTCAGGAAGCTGAAAGCTTCTCTTTCGATATTTTGTGTGTGACTGTGTCGGAGCGTGTGCGTGTGAGAAAGAGGACGCAAGCTTGACATCGATGATAGACAAACGCGTTTGATTGGATATTATTACTTTTCTTTCCGTCCTCCTTTTCCAACGGATGAAAGATATATTGCCTTCTCATCGCCTCTTTCTTCCAATTCCTTTTTTCCTCTTTTTTCTCTCCTTCAATTATTATTCTTTCAGATTTTTTTTTTAACCTAAGCTATACATTGAGTTAAGTAAGATCACATTATTTCAGATTTTGCTATTTTTAGAGTATTTGATAAGAAATTCGTCTAATTTTTAACTTTTTTTTCTATTTGAAAAGTTTTTTTTAATTATTTGGTAAATATTTTTTTAATAATTTATAACTTTATTAAAAGACTATTTAAAATAATATTTTTTAAAACATCTTTTAATTTATAATTTTTTATTTATTTTTATCCTTAAATATTTCTTAGATTTTTTTTTAATCTTTTCCATTTAAGATAAGATTTTATTATTTTTAGTCTTTATATAATTTTACATTTTTTAACTATTTTAATAAATTGTTATCCAATACTCATGATTTAATATAACTTTTCAGCTTTTAACTTTCAACTAATTTTATCACACATAACTTTTTTTTTCTTTAGATTATTGTGATTATTTCAATTTGAACAAATTCATTTTTGGTAATAAGTATGATTCTTTTGGTAATACATTTCAAACATGTTTCCTAATTACGGGTTTGTGTCTTAATAACATTATGTGTGATTTTAGGCTTTGTTACTCTCTCTATCTAGACTAATCCAAGTGTGATTTTAGATTTTTAAGATTTTTTTGTTAATTAAATTTTCTATTTTTAAAATTCAAGAGACTGAGCTGCGTAAGATCTTGATTTTATGAGTTTTTTTTACTAATTGAATTAAAGTAAGCAAGTGTGATTCTTCCGTCAATTTTATTGATTTAAATTTCTCAAATTATTATTTTCATTTGAATATTTTAAATAAAATTATGATGATGAATTTGAAATATAAAATAATTTTAATCAGAAATTTCGAGGAAATTTGAAAGAAAGAAAAATTAAAGAGATTTATAAGATGCGAGAAGTACAAGTGATAAAATGGGACGTTTGACTTAGCTCAAATTTCTCATGGATTACATTTTATTTACCCATCGGGTTTGAATTTCACAACGAGTTGTTAGGATTGGTCCATCGAGGCCACTCATTTTGCCACCTTTAGCAAGAAAGATGACTCTTGCCCAACTTGTTATCCAAGTCTTGCTAAACTATGTGATACAACCAACCATAGAGTCTAGGTTTGTATGTGATGCTCTAGACTATAAATATATAAATTTTATTTGCTGTTACACTAAAAATCACAAACACTTCTATTAGGCAAATATGGTTTTCTTAGGGAATCACACATAATGTTATTAAGACACAAACCCGTATTTAGGAAACATGTTAAAAGAAAATCATCTTATGTAATCACATTTATTTCTTTATAATATATAGATAAAAAAATCACTTTATTAATCATTAGAAATATTTTACGTTTTCAAAATTATCATTTAATATAAAAATATTTATTTGTTATTGAAAATGAATTTAATAAAATGTCCTTTTATTTGTATTTACTTGCAAAATTAGTATTAATCAATTGACGACTTTGAAATCACAATGGGCACCGCCTTAGCAGTTGCAAGTTGCGACAAGCGTTTTGCCCCTAATTTAATGCTACTTACTACGTTTGAGCCACGCTTACGCCAATCGAAATAAAAGAGCCCCGCCGCAATCACCGCACACACCAGCTATTAGTACCAAAATAAACATTAACACTTTAATAAAAAAAAAGTTGGCATGACACAAAATAAATCAGTAAAAAGAAGGCCATAATTTTCTATGACAACCACAGAGAGAAATGAAAAAATCATATTTGTATTTCTGTGCTTGATTTTATTAAAATTTCGCGGGTTGAGAGAGAGAGAGGAAAGAATGTTTTCAAGTTCACAAGTATATGACATGAATGAAATGGAACATCTTAGTATTAGACTAACCAACATAACATACGTGTCTAGATGACAATACGTGTGGAATTGGAAATTTTAATCACTATCCACTCCCCTAACATGACAAGACAATTATCTCATATCTTTCTTTCCGATCAGTTTCAGCAACAGTTACAAGATGCATATAAAAACACCTTCACATGGAGTATGCAGTAATTAGTTAATTCCATTACCCCTTCCAATTGTCTTTCAGCTTCCGTAACTCTCTTAAAGCTTCAACGGGAGAATTGCACCCTACCTTCTACTTCAAGGATTATAAGTTTATAACATTTGTTAAGAGTGTAAAACAAACAAATCAAAATGTACATCTTTTTCATTACTTCTTTCTGTCAATTTGTACTCTCTTAAGTATATCCTTTTGAAAGAGAAATTAGTAGATAGTCCTAAACCACATAATCCTTAATTAATTACTATCACATAACATTTAATCAAGTGTCATTAATTTTTTATCGTAAATAAAAAAACTTAAATACATTGAGATCATGAACAATTAATCCTGAACTACCTGATAGTAATTTTTTTCTTTTGAAGATTTGGTAAGTGGGGAGGAGGCAAACCTGAATCTCGGGAAGGTCAACCCTCATAAATGGGTTGGTTTCCATTTCTTCCTCAATGGTGGAGGGAATTGTAAGTTGGCCAGCTTGCTGCTGATTCTTAGCCCATGTTAATTTCAGTTGTATCCTCAAATTATGTGGCTCAATTGTCAGAGCAAATTGCAAGTTCCTCACTGCATACTAGACACAAGAAATTCAAACTCCTACATTTGATTAATAAAGTAAATTATAAGAAAGAGGCGCAGCATAATAAATGAACAAGAATTTAAGCTTTTGTAGGTCAGAAGTCCACAAACACATAATAAACTAATCTAGAGAATCCGCTTCTCTTCCCTTGTACGTTTTGAATGCCTCAGGTTATAAACTTCTGATTAAATCTAAATAATTAGTTTGGTATTGTACAACTGGTTTGGTACAAATGCACCTGTTATTTACATTCATTGAGTAAGGAGTATCAAGAGAAATC
Source organism: Glycine tomentella (assembly GCA_007407185.1). Taxonomy (NCBI): domain Eukaryota; kingdom Viridiplantae; phylum Streptophyta; class Magnoliopsida; order Fabales; family Fabaceae; genus Glycine; species Glycine tomentella. Next base: position 529,196 of record PYAF01000745.1, on the reverse strand, counting down.
CACTCCTTTTTCAAATTATAATTATGAAGTTGGCTATTGGATCTCCAAAACCTTCTGTTATTAAAGATCTATGGATTGTCATGCTTAACTGCCTAAGGATTCCTGAAGCAAATGCTTCTTGACAAGAAACCTAAGTGTCCATTTTAAGCACATGGATACAGGGACTCCTGCATTAAAAAGTTTTGGAACCATTAATATTCTTAATTTACACCTAAATTTGGTACATGGATCAAGTGTCAATAATTTCTGTTTCATTACATTCAAATCAGTCTGACTTATCTGTGCAACCAAGTGGAGATGTAACCCTTGCCTTTGTACAAGTTTACCAGTAAGGCCTGGCCTAAATTATTTGGGATTATCTACAATAACTTTCGCAAACAAACATTCCTAGGTTGGGGCACTATGCATCCTAAATATATGCTCATCTGTTTCATGAATAGAACCATGATGCTAAGAGAATTCTGGTTGAGGGGATTTTAGTATTACATTACCTCATGGCCACAGTAAACTCGTGTTGGCTTTGGTAATGAACCTAAAGTTACACAAAGTGACTGATACATCTGCTCTGCAGTTCCTTCAAAAAATTAACCACAACCAGCAATAAACTGTAAAAAAGAAAAAAAAAAGTAATAACGAAATAAATCTAAGCATTCACATAGAGAGAGGCCAAAAGGTAAGTCATATATACACTGGCTCCAAGCACTTGGCATAGCTTTTAGAATCAATTTATTGTACCCTTTCCTAAGAACTCTTATCTTTTGAACATGGTTCATGACAATTTAATAAATGAGAAAGGTAAGATTGATCAGTCAGCTTACCAGTGTGTCTCCAGTGAAAACAGCAGGCTGCTCCTCCTCTTTGCCAGTAACATAATAGCTTATGTGACCTTTGGTGTGGCTGAAGCAGGCAGAAAAATGGTTTGTGTTAACAAGAAAGAGCGAAATGTGTCTTGAGAAAAGATGCAATTTAGGTCCAACCACATGAGGAATCATCAAGCAACCACATGTATTTAATAATAATGACAATGAAGCAGTGTAATGCCTCATTGGTGGCTTATAACAAAACTCAATGCATCTATTGGTTTCCATACATATGCTATGAAAAAATACTATTGTACTTGGAGTAATATAGTTTTTTAATTAAAATGAAGATTTAGAACCTATCATCAGAAGTGCGAAGATGTACAAATCATAAACCTCAAAATGATTTGTACGAGTTGGATTCTTAAATGAGTATCATTCCCTACAACTTTTATACAATAATTCATTTATAAACAAAATCACTTCTTTCATTTTAAGGATTCCCAACTTAAGTAAGTTTGCTACCAAGGACAAGCACACTTAGCAGCAGCACGACAAAATTCAGTAAGCAGCACTGCAGCAGTACACGATTTGCTGCAATCAAATAGAAGCGGGTTGATAAGTTTTCCAAACCCCTTCCAGCAGTGCATTATCAAGGCACTTAGACCATTGTCATGTCATACAAAATGATGGAAAGACCACAAAGTCACAGTCCTATTCCAGAAATGCCGGTAGGTAAATCCAAACTTTCTAGTTTTATGTTGGGGAAAAGGGACTAACAACAATATCAAAATGACTAGTTATTAACCATACCAAGGTGTGTGAAGACACAATATATTAATATCAGCCCCAAGGGACACCTTATCCCCATTTTCAACCTTATCAGTGCAACCTTTGACGTTATCAATTGAACTACCATAGACCTTGATTCCAGGCACCAATTGCTTTATCTTTTCACCACCGCACCTTCTTTGGTGCTCTCGTCAACGATTCTGCAGCAGTGCAAAACCAAATTATATTAAAGGATTGCCTGATGATAATAATAAACAGTGAAGCATCATTTGGAAGGCCATAAGTATTATAATATGCAAGCTGTGCTGTAACTATACATGTTTACGTGTGTTTATGTTAAATTTGTTTAGGATTGCAGAGAACAACATATATAAGACTTACAAGTAGGAATAATTGTCTTGAAGACAAGGAACGTGATAGATTTTCATGGTTCGAAGAAAAGGAACATAGACTGTGTGCAGTGTAGGCACTTTTATTTAGAACTTAGAAGCAACGATAATCACTATTACTACACAACGTAGCTTCGGGTTCTTTCTAGTTTGATTAGTTTTTTTGAGGTGGAAACGCTGCGTTGGTTTGGTCATAGACTGCCACGCTCCTCTCACGTGTCAAAGAATGGGCTACGTAACGTAATTGTAAAATAATCAAAACATGGGGCCAAACTACCAAAAGGGACAATAATTTCTGTAAATTATTAAATGGGGTTAAATTTCATATTAATACTTATAAAAAGATAAATGATAGGATATTTTATTACTTCTGAATATAAAGTTATAATTAATTCACGATTTTTACTTTTTTTTCCTTTTCTATTAAAATCGTAAAAATATAAATGATTTTTTTATTTTTTATTTTCGATTTTGAAATCGTAAATTTTTTAATTTTTTAAAATTGTTAGTAGAAGTCATAAATCATTTATGACTTCAAAATGGTGAATTTTTTTGAAAATTAATTGTCAACGAATTTAAATTAGTTTTATTTAATATTTTTTATATTTTTGTATATTATTTCATTTAATATTTTTTATATTTTGTATATTGTTTTTTATTTAATATTTTCTATATTATTTTATTTAATATTTTTTTATTAATGTTAAGGATTATTATTTGTTTTGTAAATTAGAAATAATATAAACAAAAGACTTAAATTTAAATAAAAATATTAAAATATACTACACGTATTTGTTTGAGAAATTATTAATAGTAGAATAATGTCCAACAACAAGTTATTATGAGTATGCATCGAAGTCTTGTTGTACTTGATTTATTGGTGGTTGTTGTTCTTTTGTTCTATCAGATATTCTTCCTCTTGTTATAGAATGATCAAATGTAAGCATCATCACCACCATAATTATCATCATCATTATTATTATTGGTATTATTGTTATCATCATATTCTTTCTTGTCCTCATGACTCATATCATGCATTTGAGTACATGATGATGAACGATATCAAGAATTCAATGGTGATACAATGATAATAAATAAAACAATATAAAAATATAGAAAATATAAAATAAAATTAAAATTAATTTAATAATTTAAAAATTACGAATTTGAAATCATAAATCATTTATGACTTCTAACAACAATTTTAAGAAAATTAAAATATTTATGACTTTAGAGTCATAATTAAAAAATCAAAAATCATTTACTTTTTTACAACATCAATAACAAATAAAATAAAATAAACAAAAATTAAAGTCGTAAACTAATTTATGACTTTATATTCAAAAGTCGTTAAGTATTATACGATTTACTTGTTTGTAGATATTAATTTGAAATTTACTTTCATTTTATAATTTACAAAAAATTATTACCCCATTTGGTAGTTTAGCCCAAAACATGGCTTTGCTTTCTTTCTGAAATTGAAAATACTTAGTAACTTCTATTTTTTTATAGTATTTTATCTTCTATGGATTAAAACTTTTATTTCTAACATGTAAGCATGAAAATACAATATTCTCATGTTTATATAAAATTTTAAAAATTATTAATTCTGAATTGTCGATGTCTGATAATGTTGTTATTTTCTTTTTTTATTGTATTTTTTCATTTTATTTTTCATGAAGAGG
>PYAF01000745.1:494141-525430 GCA_007407185.1 Glycine tomentella | reverse complement strand
TTAAAATTTTAAAATAATATAAAAATTACTCCAATAAATTAAAAAAATAAATTTAATATCCGTGCAAGACATAAAATATTAAGCTAGTTTATTTTATAATACACATTAAGCTAGTTTTTTTTATCTAAATTATTTTGATTTAAAAAAATCCTAAAAATACTAACATATAACCAAACATGTTTTTAAATACATCTAAGAATAATATTCCTAGTCATTTCATACCTGGGAATATGATTCTTGTGAATATAATATCATTCCGTAAAACAAACAACCTCTTAATATTTATTTTTCATTTTTAATCTTAATATTCATTTTAATAAAATATATATTTTTTTATTTTTAAAATAGATTAAATTACATTGATTATTTTAATTTTAAATGAAATGTTCAAATAAGAATTAGAAACAAAGTTAGAACTTTACAATTACAAATATATTTAAATTAAAATTTAAAAAATTATTAATTCAAATTCAAATAAATCATCTATAACTATTATAAAGGAAATAATTTTATTTAGTGTTATCTTTTATATGTAAGTAACAAAGTTTATATAATAACCATGGAAAAAAAATAAATTTATTATATTTCGTCAAAAAAACGTTAGCGACGGATTTTGAGACGGATTTAGCGACGACCAGTTGTTGGCGCTGTTAGCATGAGATTGCACCAGAAGAGCTTTATTCTCGAATTTCTGGTGCGATTAGCGCCAGAATGCACCTGAAGGCTATTTTTCTCAAATATATGGCGCAGTTAGCGTCAGAGTGGCGCGATTAGCGACAAGAACACGTCCAGACTCGAGAATTTGGCGCGAATAGCACCAAAATGACGCTATTAGCGTGAGAACACGGGCTGGGGGCCTATAAAAGGTCATTTTACGAATTTTCTGGCCAAAAACGTTTCTTCTGCTTCCTTCCGCTAATTTTCGCCATTAATGAAGTAGGAAGCTTCATATCTACTCCATTCCTCATCTAAACACTTCCCACCCAACTAAAAAATTATTTAGAACTCCTCTACGAGCTCGATTTCAGCTTCAGTTCCTCGAGAGAATCATCAATCGGAGAGATCTCGTTCTCTATGAAACTTTGCAAAACTGAGTTTTGGAAGGGAAAGAAGGCGATTCGAGGACGCTAAAGCTTGGAGGAGTGATCCTCTAGCCTTCCTCAACAGTTTAGAGGTAAGAAACTCAAGTTTTGTCGATTGATTTGTGAAATGGTTCTTGGTATGAATAATGACCCATTTGTGTTAGGGCTGGAATTAGGCTTGAGTCCTTTAGAAAAGTATGCTCAAGAGGTTGTTCTGATGAATATTGAACTTTGAATCTTAACTATTAATGAAGTTTGGTTGTGGCTCTGAAATATGTATGAGTAGGAAGAATGATGATGAAATGAAAGGTATTATGATAGGTATGAGCATTGGTGCTTTTACTAAAAGTGTTCAGGAGACCGTATAGAAGGTGATTAAGTATTGAATTGGTTGTTTTGAATAACTTGGTTATTCTTGAGATATAGAGTAGTTAAGCAATTATATGCTTTGAACTAGCTAATGCAGAGTCTTAGAGGGACTCTAGTGCCTTGGTTAGGCTAAGATAGATCCTGTTGAGGGTCTGTGAGTCGCCTATAAGGTGGTTAGTTCTAATAACTTTAAGATAGAGGACAAAAAGGTTTAAATGGAAAGGAATAACGTTTCTTTTCATTCTTACGGTTGAGAACTGTTATTGATTGTTTGTATGCCTTTATGTAGGGCGTGATTCAGAGGCTATTAGTCGGTGTGACCATGAGGCCGAAAGAGCCAGTGTAGCGCTCAGAGCAGGTAAGCTCTTTGTTCTTGGGAGTGTTTCCCATGGTCTGTGTTCCACCATACTCCGAGGGAGTAATGGTTATTATATATCATGAGACATGTGTATTGAAATTGTGTGTTACTGTTTTATTGAAACATGTATATGATGTATATGGATTGATGATATACACTGTGATAGTGTTGTGTGATTGTTGAGATTCTCTGGCCAGTAGAATAGATTATATGTGATGTAAGTCCTGAGGGAATGTGCCCTTCAGTGGATGATCTTCCTCATGCAGTGTTGAAAGTCCTGAGGGAATATGCCCTTCAGTGGATGACCTTCCTCAGACATTATTACATACATGTGATGTGTTGTGATTTATGAGAATCGTGATGGCTAGATGATGTAATGCAAATTTTAATATTATATGCCATGAAAGTGAACCAGGGAGGAGGAAAGACCTCTAAGGACCCTGAGTTTACTAAGATTGTTATTTCACCCCTGTTAGGAGATTATGTTTTGCAAGTGATACTCAGGGGGCGGTTGATAGATCCCAGGGCAAGAAGCTCGAGTAGGGGGATATGGTTATGTGGAAACCTTAAGCATAGAGTTTGAGAACATATTGGCTCTATCTTTTGATTTATGCCTATTATTTTGCACCCTGAAAGGGATATGTACAGTTTTGATATATATTTTGTACATTATGAGAATTCACTATATATGATGTACAGTGGGTGTTGTTAATGACGTTTGATGACGTCATTTTGTTTATTGCTTCCAATTTGATTATTTGTGATAATTGTTGCGCTTAACAACTATAAGTCAATGTTAATGAACCAGATGCATACGGGACGTTACAATTTAATACTATTTAATTTTATTTTGCACTAGTTTTAAATAAAATAAATTTAATATTTCATTTTTTATTTTTTTGGTTGCAACATTTTCTTTCATACGCAAGCAACGAAATTTAACATTATTTAATTTAGTTAATATAAAATAAAATATGGGAGTATGTTAAACAAAGCGTGTTTGGATTGGGCCGAAATAGAAGCCGGCCCATAAACAATGATCAAACTTACTTATAGCATCGTTGCGAGGGTTATTATAGATTTAGGTCTTCCCTCTTCCGTGCACAGCTTGAACACACCGCGTTTCGGAGAGAGACGTCGCCATGGGAAGGAGTAAGCATCTCTATTCCTTGTTATCTATTATGATTATGATATTGCATTCGTAGTTGCGTATGCGTTTTGGTTGTTTTTTTTTTGTTCCTCGATCTTGAGGATTCATTCGACTCGAAGGATAGGTAGATTGAAATATGCTTTGTATAACTATATGTTGAATCTTTGTTGCATTTGGTTTGTGGTTGATGGATATTATCATAGGCAGCGCGTTGATTGTAAGCGTAAATAAAATTTATGTTATGTGCAGTTCTGTTTACCGAGGAATTCCATTTTCTTTGGTTTGTCTTAGAAAACCGGTTAATAATTGGTTTGGCAGTGTGATTGTTTTGTTTGTTTAAAATTTGACATAACTTGGAGGTGGTTGTAAATTGAATACATCGTCTTGTGGCCTTATATTGTATGTGTTTAATAAAATGTATTCAAGTAGATTAATTGTTTTCTTAAGATTTTAAACGCATATTTTGTGATTTCTAAGTCCATTGATTGAAGCTTCTTTACCCTTTAATTTTGTGTTCATGGTCATCCTTGCTTGGTAACCTTGCCTGAAAGTTACATATCATAGACTCCTACTCCTACATGAGGAGTTACACTAATGGTATATGTCTGCTGTTGCTTATGGGTTCATGCTTCAAGAACATGTCATTATTTATTCCTTTACACAGTTTTTATTCTCTCCTTGAAAAACCATTATCAAGTTAATTATGTAGTACTTAGTCTTACAATGGTATATTGTTCATCGATCCTTGTTATAACTTGTATGTTTGGCTCAATGTTATTTATATTTAGAGCTTTATAGTATTGATATCAGTTAGGAGGTTCTTCTTTTTAAATGCGTTCTCTCTGTGACTACAGTGTGTATCATGGTTGAGTCACTTGAATGATATTATGTGTTTGTATACTGTAATTATTGAAAATGGTGTCGGAATGAAATGGATTGACTTTTTATGTGTCATATTCATGGCATGATGGGAATGACGAATGGTGTATGATTTTAGGGCCTGCAAGGTGTTATCGGCAGATAAAAAACAAGCCATACCCCAAATCACGCTTTTGCCGTGGTGTTCCTGATCCTAAGATCAGAATTTATGATGTTGGTATGAAGAAGAAAGGTGTTGATGAGTTTCCCTTCTGTGTTCATCTGGTTAGCTGGGAAAAAGAAAATGTTTCAAGTGAAGCATTGGAAGCTGCTAGAATTGCATGCAACAAGTATATGACGAAATTTGCTGGAAAGGATACTTTCCACTTGAGAGTCCGAGTACATCCATTCCATGTTCTTAGGATCAACAAAATGCTTTCATGTGCTGGAGCTGATAGGCTTCAGACTGGAATGAGAGGTGCATTTGGAAAGCCACAGGGAACATGTGCTAGAGTCGCCATTGGTCAGGTTCTTCTTTCTGTCCGTTGTAAGGACAGCAACAGTCATCATGCACTGGAGGCTCTTCGTCGTGCTAAGTTTAAGTTCCCTGGTCGTCAGAAGATCATAGTTAGCAGGAAATGGTATGTATTAATTATTAATTCTGTTGACAGTAAGCTTTTGCATCTGAACATGAATACTTATAGATCAGTTAAAGCAGTTTTAGACTTGAGTTGGGTTTTTGCCATTATACCTTGATTTGAATTATGAGCAATATATTTTGTATTTCCTGAAAAAAAAAACTTGTATTTTTTATTGGGTTGTGATTACTACCTGTTTTGTCAAGTATTTGATTTTAGTTTCTTTATTTTGGTCCTTTGTCCTACGAGACTCTTTTACGTATTTGGTTTGACTGTAATTGTTTTAAATGCTTGTTCAGGGGTTTCACCAAGTTTAGCCGTGCTGATTATCTCAAGTACAAATCGGAGAGCAGGATTGTGCCTGATGGTGTGAATGCTAAGGTAATGCAAAGCTGCACCTGCATGTGGATGAAGTTTCACTGCATGTTGTTTTCTTCATGCTTGAAGACATTTATTTGTTTATTTATACTTGGATCTGGATTTGTTTGAAGCATATTTTGCATTCAATTGATTTTTTTAAAGTTATTTTTAGCTTGTCTAATTTACAAGTTCCTTGTGGTTTTGCAGCTTCTTGGGTGCCACGGACCACTTGCAAACCGTCAACCTGGACAAGCTTTTATATCTAGTGCTACTCCTACTGCTTAGATGGCTTGTTACTTGGAAACAGTGGGCTTTGACCACAATAGTTGCGTTCGACTCAATTTGAGTTTCTTAATTGCTCTACTCTTAGTATTAAACTATGTTGAGTTTATCTCATCTTTTATGAACCATCTTGAATGGAATGAATGTCATATTTTGTTCGTATTTCATTGTTGTTGATGATTTTGTTTGGCCATTGATAATTGCTTAATGAGAAAGTTAAGATTAAGACCCGATCAGACAGCTTACCACCATTGTATCTCTCCAGTGAAAACAACTGGTTGCTCATCCTCTTTGCTATCAACATAATAGCGATCATTGATGTAGTGACCGAGCAGGTTAGAAAAAACGAAAGTCTGTCTGGAAAAGAGGATGAAATTTGGGTTCAATTCAACAGTCCACATTAGGAATCATTCAATGCATCTATTGGTGTTTCCAACACGGTTCTATGAAACGGAGACAAGTCATGAAATACTATAAGACAATAGTTAGTTGGGTTTTAAAATGAATATATAATTCCCACAACTTCCATGCAAGAATTCGTTTATAAATAAATGAAATAAATTGTTTCATTTTATTTTAAGATTGCAAAGTGCTAACGTAGTTAAGCGAGGGTGAGAGCATTTAGCATGACAAAAAAAAAGGAAGTATGCTCAAGCTCAACAGTTAGCAGGTTGCTTGGACTTGGACAAAAATAGCAAAAAGTTACAGCAATCAAAATTATTTTTTCATTGTTATTTAATCATACATGGTTGACTACAAATTAAGTCGTAACCAATTGGAATTATTGGATCATCACAAGATTTAGTGGTTTATGAAAAGCTTACAGTTTCTTTTGTAATAGGAACTTACTTAGGAACTTGTCCAAGAGATAAGTGATTCTCCAAAAAAAATATAGCCACATTTTCGCCATAATGTTGGCTTTTGACGCAGTACTTTCCCATAAAAATTGACATATATATATATATATATAGATATAATTACTACTTTAAATCTAATTAGTTACCATTAAGAAAAAAAATGTTTAAACCAAGTTACCGTCCCATGGTAGAAATGCATGATTACGAAATAGTCCTGTCTTCCTCTGCACGTTTTCTTCCACCTCCATTGATTGAAGTTATTACTGGCTGTCAACGGGTCGGGTCAGGTCTCGCAGCCGGGGATGTTAGTTAGATTTAGATAGAAAGGGTTGACCCGACAGAAGTGGCGTGGTGAAGTGCACTGCACTGCGTTTGCCTTTGCGTTTAATTGGAAAAAAAAATCGGAAACGCAAATGTCAAGAATCACCCGATTCCGAGCTCTACTACTCCGCGGCACCACCAACCAGCGCTCGCCTCTCCGCCGCCCCGCCGTCGCCGATTCTTCATTTGCATCAAAACCCTCATTCTCTAATGCCGCCGCGTTCCGCTCCTCTTCGCCGGTGTTCCACCCGCAACAACGCCTCGGCAGTAGCACCTTCCGATTCTTCTCATCCAATTTCGACAAAGGCTTTGCGCCGAAGGTGTTTGATAAACCCGCCGCCGCGGTGACCTCGGCCTTCTCGCGGTACCGCGAGGCAATTGGGCTGCAAATCGAGGCGTTCTTCAAGAGGAATACTCTCTTTCTGTGGGGCGCCGGTGGTGTTGTCCTCTGCGCTTTTCTGTGGAGGATCCTTTTCGGGATCGCTAACCTCTTCCTTGGACTCTCCGAAGGCATGGCCAAGTATGGCTTCCTTGCCCTTTCATCTGCTATCGTTGCTTTTACTGTAAGTTAAGTTCTTTCACATGCTCTAGGCCACTTCAGTTATTATTATTCAATACAAACTCTAGAGTTAAGAGTATAAAGATAATGTATTGCTCATTTGGGATCGAAAGTGCTGCTGCTGGTGGAACTTGTTATGAATGAATGAATGGTGTATGGGATGGAGCATTGTCTAATTGTTATATGTTTGTTGTGTCTTTTAGGGCTTGTATATCCGTGCGAGGTTCACGATCAACCCGGATAAAGTCTATAGAATGGCCATGACGAAACTTAACACGTCGGCTGGGATTCTTGAAGTTATGGGTGCCCCTCTTTCTGGAACTGATTTGAGAGCCTATGTCATGTCAGGGGGTGGGCTCACTGTTAAGAAGTTCAAGCCAAGTGTTAGGGGCCGACGGTGTTTTCTCATTTTCCCCATAAGAGGGTCTGAGAAAAAGGGTCTAGTCAGTGTTGAAGTCAAGAAAAAGAAGGGCCAGGTAAATCAGCTCACCTCGGCTTATGTTAGTAAATTACTTGACAGAATTTGATAGTCTTACGTTGACATTGGTTGTTTCTCTTATCTGTCTCAAAATCATATATTCGCTTCAAATACTACTAATGTTGTTGATTTAGGTAAATTATGTTGTTCCATGTCTTGAGAATTGCTAGTTACATACTTACATCCTAGATTGATTTCTTGGAAAAATTCATACCTGGTGATTGGTATTTCCACCTTCATCTGTGTAAAATAACTACATCAGATTTCGTTCAGTCTATGAATGCAGATGATAAATTTCCCGACCCAAGATCTATGTAAGCAACCAAATATAAACATACAAAATATCTAGCTTTGAGTATGTACAGAGAATCTCAGCTTCAAACATTTTTATATAGAGTTTCTACTTTTATTTTTCATATTGTAAATCAATAGATTGATACAGCTGTTACTACTGTAAATGAGGGATTCTTTTATGTATGTCCGCACAGGAAGATATGTATATGTATCTGGGTGGTTTATTTTGCAAAACTTGGCTTGTTGTGGATGAGTTTGATGCTGCATATGATAAATTGATAATAGTATATGCTTCAGTGAACATAGATTGAACTAAACCTTTAAGGTAATGTGCAATATATGGTATGTACTTTTTGGCACATTTGGTTGGAGTCTTCGAGCATAATGCTCATATTTGGAGGGGGTTTTCTTTGGCTCTGCAGCTGATTAGGGCTTTATGAGGCATTTAGCTTCTAATTTGGTGTAAAGCAGGTTTTAATTAAAAGGCATTTACCTAACAGGTGTGTGTGTGGGTGTGTCTGTATACAATAACACCAACAACCAAGCTTTTTGTTTTTCCATTAATTTATAGAATTTGAAAGGCTGCATAACAGTTTATAGTGTTCAACTTTGGCTCCCCTTTCAACTGGGTTCTTCTGTCTTCATCCCCTTAGGTAGTTGCCTATATTTGTGCCCATCCCTTATCTAAGTTCTACCTATAGAACGTTTTGTTGTTTTCTGCATAACATAACCATCCTCTTTCTTTTCCCCAATAGTTATTATGGTGGAATTAGTAAGAATTAGTCTCCAGAAAAATAAATGTAAAAGAGTTAATTGGTGCTTCAGGGTTTTCTTACTTAGCCTTTACCATTATGTTCACACGCAGTATCATATGAAGCTGCTGGCGGTTGATGTTCCCATGGCTTCTGGTCCAGATCAGCGGTTGTATCTAATTGGGGATGAAGAAGAGTACAGGGTTGGTGGGGGGCTAATATCTGAGCTAAGAGACCCTGTAGTGAGAGCAATGGCAGCAACCAAGGAATTTGAGGATCTTGATGAGATTGAGGAAGAGGAAGATGCTGAAAGAGAACGTCAAGAGGCTGAAAGAAAGAAGCGTGAAGAGATTGAAAAGCTTGAAAAGAGTAGTGGCACCTAGTGGATAGGCTTTCGTGATGTTTCACTTGTGATTTATTCTCAGGTTGATTACAGGAGGTTGATGTTGTTTAAACACATTTTGTTTTGTATCAGTTCCAGTTTTCCCTAGATTTAGAAACATTGTACCACAAATGGCCAAGTTTATCTGAAAATAAAGCTGACAGGGATCAACGTGCATTGGAATGGACTCGGCATTTGTTGGTTTCGATGTTGCCTTGTCTCAAGTGGATAATCTTTGTCTACGATATAGTTACTATCTGCAATGGTTGGATGTCATTTCAGGAACCTAAATTTTGACCCACCTGGCACATTCCCCTTGAATGAAAAGTTGTTTCTAGTATACTTCTAGTTTCCTCCAATTTCCAAAGGATTCTCAGTGTGCAGCGTTAAAAACATAGCTCACACTTAGAATTTCAGCAAGAGGTTTAAATATACAGTGCAGCGTTAAAAATTATAACTCCCATATGTTTGGGTGGAAAGCAAGAAAATGGTAAAAGAATGAAAATTTGAAATTTTTTATTGTTTAATTGAAGAGCAAAGTATTAAAAAAACTAGATTTTCTTTTAGGTTTTCCTTTCATTTATTATTTTTTCTTTGTTTTTTTTTCCTGCTTTTGATAAAAAAAAATATAGCAAGAGTTTTTTTTTTTTTTTTTTTTTTTTTTTTTTTTTTTTTTTTTTTTTTTTTCTTCTTGCCATATCTATTGATATCTAACTTTTTCATTTTGGTTTGAAACTTTGATGTATTTAAAACCTAAACACCTTCTGTCGAAAAAAAACCTAAAGACCTAATGAATATTTTTTCCAGATATAGTCCTATTTAGAATAAAGAGAATTGATGTTACACTGCAATTTATGATTTAGTAGGAAATTAAAAAAATATGAAAATCTGAAATGCAATTTACGATTTAGTTGGAAGAAGATTACAAAGGTGTTCTTTTTATCAAATATATGTCAATTAATTATTTCTTAATTTGTATGACTTAACTTCAAATATTATCAATAGATATGAAATCAAACGAATAATAAGCCTTAAACAACAACTTCATAGGTAGGAAAGATAATGAATAGGACATGAGTAGGGTTTTATAATATTTATTTCTATATTCGTGTTTTTAAAAAATAATAACTTTAATCCTCATATGTATCTGTGGGATATTTATATATCTATACTAGCCAACACCTACAATTCACACTCTTTATCTTTATTTATGTATAAAGTTAATAATTAATAAAAATATATTGATTAAAAAAATCTACAAGAAAATTGAAATTTTATTTTAAGTAATTCAAACATAATATTAAAAGAATCCACATATAATATTATCTATGGTCCTATATATAAAGACTAATTATCTAATCGATCAAGATTAATATAAGTGATTAAATTAGTTAATTTGTTATAAATTTTTTAATTTTATTTTAAGACTACTCATGACATTAAATGATTTAAGAGATGATTATTTTTTAAAGATATTTTTTTAAATCAATAAATATACATTGTTTTGTAGATAGCTAAATAAATGAACCTATTTTTATGGAAAAAATTAGTGCATATAATTAATTAATCTCATAATTAATTAGGGATAAAAAAATTTCAACAATAAAATAATCTTATATTTCTTATAATTAAGATCAATAAAATGTTACATATATTTTTTATAAATATATGAGCAGTGGTAGTATTAAAAACAAACAACCATAAAAATGATTTGTCCAAACTTAAGTAATAAATAAAAAATATTAAAAATATAATCATCCAATATTATATTAACCAAGGTAAAAATCTACATTATTAATTTGAAGTACCAATCAACACAAAATATGAATTTATAATTAGAAATCGATTTAAAAGAATATGTAATTAAAATCATAGATTTATACATAAAAAATAAATAATAGTTCAATATTCTTAAATAGAATGTAAAACAAATATAATATAATGATGCTGAAATGAGATTTATTGTCATTGTTAGTCATAAAATTAAGAAAATATAATTTTTATAGAAGAGTACATATATATTTACATAACATTTTGATTATATATATATATGGGACAGAGTAAGTGCTATAATACCGCATTCATCTCTACAAAAAAGTATGAATAAATATTCACCCATCTCTAATTCTAATAAATTTTATAGGATCCGAATCTATCATTGCTATTGATAGGCACATGTACATTGAATGACAGTTTTGTTAGGAATTGAAGAATTTGAGAGAGAATGGCCATTCCGGTGTGTGATTGCTCAAATATTCGGTACACCTACCCAGCCACCGTGTCTGAAAGGACTAGTCAATTTACTTTTGATATTAATGAGGCACTTATCTTAGTTGTCTCATAACTATGAATTTATTTGAATAATTTTTTTAAAATATTTTAAAAAAATAAGAAAAAAATGATGAGATTAATTTTTTTATAAGTAAAAATAAATTTTTTATTAATTAATTTTTAAAAATTTAATAATATAATTTCTTTAAAAGATAAGATAACATTCACAAATAAATTAATAGAAAATTTATTTTAATTTATAGAAAAATTTATTTCATTTTTTATCTTCTTATTTTTTTTAGAAATATTTTTAAAAAAAATTATATCCAAACAAATTAATATGTAAAAGTAATTTATGCCCCTCAACTATCTGTGCAGCCTCACGTGCATTCTTGAAATTCAGTTTTAAAAATTATTGCTCTTTAGATATTTGAACATATATGACAGTGTCACGGTTAAGTACTATAGTAAGCATTAGCATGGAAATGCTCAACAGATAATCAGGAACTAACTTGATAAATTAAAATTTTCTATAGAGACGTGTTAATTAATCTTCTCACTTGTACAAGACAGGTGTCTCATTATGAGAACCTTTTTGGGACGTCATCTTTTCAATAAACTAAACTAAGAGGAAAACATGCAACTTCCCAAAAACATATCATCACTAAATTTTTTTGGTTTAATTTCATGAAATACATGTAAGTTTTATGTAATTTTACTCAAGTAAGACAACATTATTTTAGGTCATAATTTTCTCTTTCCAAATATTAAAATACATTCAAATTCAAAATCACTAATTAAATTAGAATAATTCTTTGCTAATTTGATCCACGGTATAAAATTGTTAATATCATCACTAATGTGATACTAAATGCAATGTAAAAATTGCTGTTAATTATCAAAATTCTCTCTTAATTACCCAATTATTAAAATTCCAAATAGAGATGTGTCAACGGTGATTCATGTTGACAAGATGAGCTATGAGTGACAGCTTATCTATAGCTAAAATAGCATTAACATTGTGTGGAAGGGAGAAAAGGATTTCAAATGGTTCTGTAACAGCCAACTACCTTCTTCGTGTTTTTATGAATAACTCATTACTCGGTTGGCCCCATTATAGTCAAGTCCCTCTCGCAAACACTGCCAATATGTGCCAATTTTAAATGTCTAGTTTCTGTTCAACACCTTTATCCTATTCCTAGTTCATGAATGGTCGTCTTTTTCTTACTTCTCTGTTGTCAAACCATAATACAATACACTTTGGAAGATGACAATAAGTGATCATCAAAATATTCATAATCAATGGGCAGTAATGGGTTCTGAAAACTAGTTATCAAAGGGTGGTTTTTAGCTGAGCTCATTCCCCTCATTAATACCTGATCATGGCCTATACGATAATAAGTTAGTAGTGTGCAATGCTAAAGTGCCCACCATGGTTCCCTATTGTTTTAATTAATTAATTCTCAAGGGGGACCATTATGATGGATTTTGATGTTGAAGAAGAATTGAAAACATGCTATTATTTCAATCATTTTCCTCTTTTTGAACCTGTAATAACTCCTTCACAAAAGGTTTACAACTCAATCATAACCATTAGGGGCAGTCCTTACTCCTTAGTGCTAGTTTTGACAAAGAGTATTGGCTCATACCCTTGCCAAAAAAATTTTGTCCCTTACTATATCTGAGGGAGTTGGAGTACTTTGAAAGTTTTGACTGTAAATAGAAATAGAAGAGTTAATATCTCAGTCTTGTTGAGTGAGGGTAATAATGATCCGGCAGTGGGATTTTTGAAAGTACTCTACCATAAGTTTCTTCAGTGGTTTACTCAATTTCATGTCAGCAAATCCTTATTTATGCTCCTGTCGCCTTGGTACTTCTTTTCATACTATTAGATCTACACAATCCATGCATTGTTCCTTTTATGTTGGGCCATTTTCAACAGCAGCAGGTGGATATTAATGTACTAGTATTACAGTTAGTTAGATAAAAGACTTTCTGGTCAACCCCCTCATTATTGCTGTCATTGTACTAGTTAGTAGGAAAGTATTTTTCGGTTTTTCACCAAGACATATTCAGCTGACCCTTTCTTTTTTGCCGAGTGTGAATCTCTTGAAAAGAGAAGAAATCAGATTCTTATTAGTGGCAAAACTGTAATGCCAAGTCTGATGCCACCAACTCCAATTGTACTGAGTTGTAAGTAACTTTAAGATAAACTAAGCTCCCTCCCAATTCTGAAATTACAGGTCATACTAGATTTTTAAGCACAAATAGTCAAGTCCTATTGCGCTCCATTTCATACCGTGCTTTGCTTTAATAACTTGCTTTCTTCTTGACCTCGATGAAATATTTCCTTACTCAATTTTTGTGCAGTGATGCTTCACTCTATGATGTGTTCTCAACCTCTCAGAACTGAATTTCATGCCAAGGTAAATATCTCTCACTTCCTTCAAATTCCATGTTGAATACTTGCATTCATTAACTAGGGAACACTTAATTTGACAGTATCCATTATTAAAGATAGAAAAATTCCAGGTTACTACTGTTGGTCATAGTTATAAGTCACCACATAACTGTTCTAGGATCATGATCCCCATAAAGTTTTTATCCTTCTCCATGGTTAAAGTTTTAAGTCTCTTTCTGGTTATATATGTCTTACAAATTAAACTGGAGAATTTTTCTAGTGTGAACTGTTATGTCTTCAATCCCCTTCTCTAATGACTTATTTTTAATGTTTTCTTTAATTGGGATGATGGACAAATCTTTTGTTTTGTTTGCTTTAAGTGGAGGAATCAGGAAGTTTTTGTTGAAATGCTGATGCTATGCTAGCTTTGAGTTGTTTAATGCAATACTAGACCCATCTGCATCCCTTTATGTTTGGTTCCTGTGCGTGTCTAAACCTGATTCACCAAATAGTTTTCTGTACTCGAAATGACCTTTCTGCAGTTTTCACTGACCCAGATAAGGTGGCAAAATTGAGAAATCAACACCAATGATTTATGTTGATATTTTTTAAATTATGAGAATGAGGGCTACTTTAGGGAAAGAATGCTTTTTCTTTATAAAGTATATTGGAGAATCAAACTTTAGCTTTTTCTTTTTCAGTTCTATTTTTTCTTGGATTCTCAGCTATCACAATGCCCTTTGTTTTCTTTTTTTCAATTCTCCCTTCTTGGTTGTTTCTGAAACATATCAGCACCGATTTGTGAGGCAATTTCTTTATTCTCAGTGAAAAATGCACTTTAGTCCTCCATTATTTAAAGTTCATAGACAAACCTTTGGCTTTTTACTTTTTCTTTTTGAATGGAGGAGTCGGCATAACACTTCAAGTATTGAAAGAAAGAAAATGCCTCAACTGATGCATCTCAAAGAAGGAAGTCCCCTTACTTTCTAAATGGTAAGCATGAATGAGTCCGTGTTGTTTTGTTTTGTTTTATTTTTTTTTTTCTTCTTTGCAAAAGCTGCAATAAATGATGTTTTCAGTTTTCTGCATAAACAACAAAAAATTTCATACTAAAATTCAAATTTTCAGAGATAGAAATTAGTTCAAAATTCAACCCGCTATGATTTCTAAATTCATAATGTGTTCTTCCTGCCCCTTTCATCCTGTAAACTAATCACTTCCTGTTTAAGTGCTGCTTCGGTTTAAAAATTAAAATATCACTGATTTTGGACTAGGTCCTAGGTTCATGCAATCATGCTTACCCCAAATGTCTCCATTTGTATGAAGTTTAACTTTGAATATATTATACTTTCCTAGCTACAGGATCAGCTAACAACTTGCTCCAATTTCCAAAGCTAGACCAGGAAAGAATGAAGAACAGTTAAGCTCAGAAACTGGAACTATCACATACCTTGATTTTGCATCAAAATATACCCATGAAGTTGCAGTTCTCTATTGTTGAACTTTTTCTATTAGGCTCCACACTGTCCCTCTGTGGCCTGATAGTAGCTGACTTGAACTCTGACCAACAAGCTCTCTTGGAGTTTGCTTCAAGTGTCCCACATGCCCCAAGGCTCAACTGGAAGAATGACTCTGCTTCAATTTGCACCTCATGGGTTGGCGTGACATGCAACTCCAACGGCACACGTGTCGTAGGCCTCCACCTTCCAGGGATGGGATTAACCGGGACCATTCCAGAGAACAGCATAGGAAAACTAGATGCTCTTAGGGTCCTGAGTCTTCATTCAAATGGACTTATAGGAAGTCTTCCTTCTAACGTACTCTCCATTCCTTCACTCCAATTTGCATACCTTCAGCACAATAGCTTCTCTGGCCTAATTCCTTCTCCTGTGACCCCTAAACTCATGGCATTGGACATTTCTTTTAACTCCTTTTCTGGCACCATCCCACCAGCTTTTCAGAACCTTAGAAGACTCACTTGGTTGTATCTCCAAAACAATTCCATATCTGGGGCTATTCCTGACTTCAACCTTCCAAGTCTCAAGCATTTAAACTTGAGCTATAACAATTTGAATGGCTCAATTCCAAACTCCATAAAGGCATTCCCTTACACTTCTTTTGTTGGGAACGCTCTCTTATGCGGGCCACCTCTCAATCATTGCTCTACAATCTCCCCTTCTCCATCTCCTTCCACTGATTACGAGCCACTCACTCCACCAGCCACCCAAAACCAAAATGCTACACACCATAAGAAAAACTTTGGCCTAGTTACTATACTTGCTCTAGTCATTGGAGTCATTGCCTTCATCTCTTTATTTGTAGTGTTCTGTTTGAAGAAGAAGAAAAACAGAAAAAGCAATGGCATACTGAAAGGAAAGGCTTCTTGTGCTGGAAAGACTGAGGTTTCAAAGAGTTTTGGGAGTGGAGTGCAAGGGGCTGAAAAGAACAAGCTATTTTTCTTTGAAGGTTCCTCTCACAGCTTTGACCTTGAGGATCTGCTGAAGGCTTCAGCTGAAGTTCTTGGAAAAGGAAGTTATGGAACAGCATACAAGGCTGTTTTGGAGGAGGGAACAACAGTAGTAGTTAAAAGGTTGAAGGAAGTTGTGGTAGGAAAGAAGGAGTTTGAGCAGCAGTTGCAGATTGTGGGGAGAATTGGAAGCCACCCCAATGTGATGCCACTAAGGGCTTATTACTATTCCAAAGATGAGAAACTTCTGGTTTACAACTACATGCCAGGTGGCAGCTTGTTTTTCTTGTTGCATGGTACGTTCTACGCGATGACAAAAATCTTCTCATTTTCTTCAAAAGTAACATGTTTTATGATTCTTAAAAAAAAGAAAACATGTTTTATGATTCTACACGAGTCTCTCAGTTTTAACTAAACCTCGATAAATCAACTTCACTCAGTGTCAATCATTGTTCATTAAATTCAAATAGGAAGTAGAACTGACATTGACAGTATATAACCAACTTGTTTCAACACACACACATACACAATGACTATAGTAGCGTTTACTCTTGATATTAAAATAGCTCATCAATGCATGTTTATATTTTCAGCCTTTCAGGTAGAGTGGCAGTAAACATTTTTTAGTCTAATTTCTGTATGTCAGCAGTGCAGAAAATTTTATGAGTTTAATAGAGTAAAGTGTAGAACATTTATACTGTTATTCAATCAGAAATCATTACTAGTATGACTTTTGAGGTAGTTGTTGTAAAAATCAACAAATTTACCATACATAAAATTAGATGAAAATGTAAAATTATTTTGAAGTGTCATTGAATGACATGTTTTTTCAAATTTTATGCATCCAATCAATCAAAAATCATCACTATGATTTTTAAGATTTTCTATCGTAAAAGTCAATAAATTTACCCATTATTATACATACCAGTCCATGATTGCATAACAATGTAAAAGTCTTTTACAACAACATCAGTGCATATACTTTTTACTCGACATATTTAACTTTTTCCAAATTTTGCTTTGAATTCCTTGCTTATGTTACTGTTGGTACTAAAACTAATTGTCACATGTACTACTTGCCAACTTCAATTCTAACAATAGGAAACAGGGGAGCAGGAAGAAGCCCACTAGACTGGGACTCGAGAGTGAAAATTTTGCTAGGAGCTGCCAAGGGAATAGCTTTCATCCACTCAGAGGGGGGTCCAAAGTTCTCACATGGCAACATCAAGTCAACCAATGTGCTCATAACCCAAGAACTGGACGGCTGCATCTCCGATGTGGGATTGCCGCCTCTAATGAACACTCCAGCAACCATGTCAAGAGCCAATGGCTACAGAGCTCCAGAAGTCACAGACTCAAAGAAGATCAGTCACAAGTCTGATGTCTACGGCTTCGGCGTGCTGCTGCTTGAAATGCTGACAGGGAAGACCCCTCTGAGGTACCCTGGCTATGAGGATGTGGTTGATCTTCCAAGGTGGGTGAGGTCTGTTGTGAGAGAAGAATGGACTGCTGAAGTGTTTGATGAGGAGCTTCTGAGAGGACAATATGTTGAAGAGGAGATGGTGCAGATGCTTCAGATTGCACTTGCATGTGTGGCTAAGGGGCCTGATAATAGGCCTAGAATGGATGAAGTTGTTAGAATGTTGGAGGAGATTAAGCATCCTGAGTTAAAGAACCACCACAGGCAATCCTCTCATGAGTCTGATTCTAATGTACAGACACCAACTCCATGATCAAGTGCATTTCATGGGACTGATGGGAGAGTAATCAAATTTTCTCTTGCAGAATGGGGTGTCTCCTCCTCATATTGTGTTTTGCTGGCATGCCCTCAACCAAAATAAGCATGTTTCATTGTAAAATACTATTCATGATGATGTTTTTCTTCGTGTTGGCCATAAAAGCTTCTTTTTCATGTTTCACATACGTTATGACTTATGAGCTATGACACTTTTGCTATTCAGTCGGTGGAAATAATTCAAGTATTCATTTTCCTTTCAATTTCTTTTCGGAAAATACTTCAGGAAAAGGAACTGTTAGCCCAGAAGAATTGGACAGGTTTGTTGGGCCTGAACAAGATGAGCTTTCGGATGTGGGGGCCTAGCCGAATATAACTAGAGAGGGCTGACAGTGGGCCTTTTCTTCCTACACCATATAAAAATCATCTTCCACCCCTTCTCATTTAAAATCTTTTTCACGTGACATCCAAAATTCCCTGCATTATTTAATTCCAGACCACATGTTTCGTAATTATTTTTTAATATATTACAGAATAGGCATTCCAGAATTATGATATGTAGGTACGGTGAATAGATCTTTCGAAAAAAGTACACTTATCTATGAAGTGTTCTGGAATACCTATTCCATAATTATTTTGAATGTATTATGCCCTTCATTCCTAAAAAACTATACTTGCTTTAGAATTTTAGTTTTTTCCACTTAAAACAAATAAAATTTTAGATATGAATTTTTTGAAAAAATTGTATAATATTTACGCCTTTTTTTATAATTGGCAGGAATCTATCTAGTTGAAACTTAGCTTGAAAACAGGTTCTTAGTTTATTTTTTTTTTAGAAATATAAAAACATTTTAAAATAAAATAAAAATTATAAAGACATATTTAAAAATTTAATGAAATACTAAATATTAATAAAAACTTAGAAAACAAACTAACCTAGCTATATAAAAGTGCAGCCCCTTGTACAAGACATGAAAATAGAATTGCACTAATGCGTATACAAAAATTGACTTAATAAAAAGATAGTAATTGGAATGGGCTTTGAAAAATTCAGTGCGATGATAATATTCAAATTTGAATTACTATTTTGTTCTCTCTTATTTACTTATATGCTCACATCACATCTCCATGTGCAAAAAATAAAATATTAGATAATACTATATTTCCTTACATGACTTTTTTTATTAGTTTCGAAAACTACCAGCAAAGTTATTATTCTGGATTTATAGATAAGATAATTCAGACCATTCCATACTTATGAATAAGATTTTTCATCAACAAATATTCGCATGTCAGTGAATGATATTTGGACCATAATAAGCCCTCATTGCTGAACAGAATGACCCATCCCTCACATTCGATGGCCAACATACCACATGGATTCTGGAGCTAGTGGGTCCTAAGCTGAAGGAACATAGCATCAGCTCAATGTCTGTACCCTATATTCTCATAGTAACACCAATTCTTTACGATCTAAGAGTAAATTTTAAATGCTCTTTTGCAATTCTCTTCTCATTTGGTTTTTTCTAATATTGAGAGTTATTCGTGATTTTAATTTTTATGTACTCATAATTTGATGTGTTTCTCTATTTTTTTTAAGAAGAAAATCTTTCTCGACATGTTAATAAAGCACAATTTTGTGTGTGTGTGTGTATATATAAGTACCTCCCATCTTAAGTGTCTTCACATTTGTCGTCTTCTCTTTCAAACACAATCATAGTAATCTCTAAATTAACTTTGTTTAAATTCGTTGACAAAATGGTTTTGCAAGCAGCACCTATCAATTTTAGTCACATAGATTCTCGCGCGTGCATGTGGCGTCATGCAAAGAACATGTTCTCATCACAAGGATTTTAAAGAACAAGTGGTGCATGTCATGCATGGGACGTTTAACAGAACTTGATAAGGATAGACAGTAAGATTCCCTCTATAAATCCATTGTGATGTAACATGAGCAAGCAATCCCAGAGACACTTTTCTACTTTAGCCATTTTACATTTTTCCTTTAACTACAAATCTATGGGATAAGGGGGAAATAGCATTGTAACTAGTTTTAGATCACTTTGTTTTCATCCACACTCAACTATATATCCCCGTATCAGTCGACAGCTGATGGATTTTTTTTTATTTTTTTTTTATCGAATTGGTCGCCACTCATTTCAATTTATTCTGATGTATCTTACTCAACTTTTTTTGAGTATCCACGATTAATAACTCATAATAAATAGGTCTGTCTTCTACTATCTAAATATAAATTCTTTAGGCTAGTTAACAATTAAAATTTAGTCATGGTTTTTTAAAGAAAATTTAGCCATACTGTTAATTATTTGAATTTGTAAATTGATCCGAGGTGGCCGAAAATACCAAGCCCACTCTTGATTATATAAAGGGTTTCTCTGCTAAATTGCTATTCTTATTACAGTTGAGAACACTTGTAGAGACTTTATGCTCAAGTTAATAGAAATTTCAACAAAGTAACAATATTTTAGGATAACGAAGATAAATAACTATAGTTTTTGTATTTACAGGTGTGAGATGATAAGGATGGTTACCAACTAGCATGGGAGGTTTTCCATTTGTCATCTCATCTCAACGTGAAAGGCTGTAAGTCCTTGGATGCCTAAAAGCCTATAATTGATAAATTGAATTAACAATCACACTTGAACTTCTTAATTTTCAATGTTATAAGATCTCTAATTTAAAATTAGTGTCGCCTTTAAAAAAATTATTTCATTAACTTTTTAATTTAATATTAATTATTTTTCTTAATATTCTTAATAAGTGTCATTTTAATTTTTGAATGTAATAATACTAAGGTTGGTTTATAAAATCCTGACGGAGTCAATAATTCACTTGAGGTTTGATAACATCCTCTATTATAATATAAATTAAATAAATAAAAATGAAAGAATACTTGTTAAATATTTAATATTTCGTTAACTAGTATGTTTCTATTTTTCATGTCTCCTTTTTTCCTGTATGAATCACATATATTTGATTATTTTATTACCAAAAATAATTAAAGTGAAGTAATAGAAACCAATATGTCTTCGATTTTTAATGCAATACAAATCCTGGGACAAGTACATAGAATAGTGATTCATATATTATTCATGATAATTACAACCAATGTATAAAACTATATATATTTATGAAATTAATTACCAAATTGATTTCCCACATCAAACTTTTGGAGAGCAACGAAGAAAAGAAGAAAAAAAAAAAGGCATGCATGGAACCCCAATGTTCAACTAGTTAATTGCATCCAAGGTTAGCTGCAGCTTTAAGAAGCAAGCCAAATAGGAGGAATGGGGTGGAGAAGAAGGGGCTATGGTCGCTGTCGAGTTCATACACAGTGGATGGTGGCCACCTCTTTATCATGGCTTCCTGTTGCTCTGGCTTCACCACCTTGTCATGCCTTGTCCTTATGTACACGCTGCACACCTTCTCCACTTCACCATCACCATCTTCTCTGAATTTAGCACTCGTCAATGCCAGCACTGGCCCTGGCCTCAACAGCATCGCGGCCAATGTTGAATCCTGAACCATCATTGCACTATTCATTCCTTACATTGGTCACAGTTCAATTGTGTACGGTGCACGCGATCCCAACTAGGTTAGGTTGGTACCACAAACGCTACCCAACACAATGACATGCATGATGCATATGATATACATGTTCACTAATAACTTTATATTTAATTATCATGTATTAAAAGTGTCAAATAATATCATAACGTCAAGTTAATTAATTAGAAATCACGATTAATATAACTTTTACTATATGATAGTTATCATAAAATTTAACAAATATAAGTATCATATATACATTGTGTTTTGTAATTAAACAATACTGTAACACTGTTTTAGATTATAAGTTCATAATCTATTATATCAATAAGTAAAAAAAAAAATTAGCTTGGGATACGTGGAAAACTAGAAACACTGGCCAGGAAAAAAAAAGAATATTTTTGAAAATTTCCATAAATGGCCCTGGATATGGCAAAAGCAGAGGATGAAATTAACAATAGGGCAAAGCATGTCATGTGGGGGACCCTACGCCCTAATGCACCTAGAAAGTGACAAACTGAGTTAAACAGGTTTTTTGGCACTGCATGCATCATAGCATAGCATTAGCATGTCCTTTTATTTCTTTTGTAGTTAGATATTATTTATTGAATTTGTGTACCTCGTGAGGGCTCAAAGGATAGATGATTTTGCGTTGAAATTCTTTCTTCACCAAAGCACTGGTTGGAGGCTTATCATGTCCGAATCCAAATCCTAGCTCGTACACATCCCCATACTCGGATAAATCAGGCACCCCCTGCTTCATACAAACCAGAAAAGAAAACTTTATATTATATCCATTATTTACCACTGGCACAAAAAAACTAGCTACTCTACTGTCATATAGTCTAATTAATTAGGCTCGTGAATTTTTTGTGACTACTTTTCATTTTTTCAATGATAAGTGGTACATTGAACACAGTGAAAATTTGTTACTATTTATTACCTCCTGAGGACAAAGTACATCTGTGTAATAAACAGGGTTGTCGGATAGAGGGAACGAAAAGAAACCAAGAGATTTGACTCTCTTGTCTCCAAACAAAGATTGCTTACAATGATTAATTCAAGGATTGCGATATTATAGGAGTTTAGATGACACACAATTATTGATGATAATTGATCAGCCAAAGTAGACAGTTAGAAGAGAAACTTTATTTAATTGCTATAATGATTTTAAATAAAGACAATTAGCTTTGTTCGTACACATTCTAGTTTTAGGCTTTTATATAGGAGATTGGGTTAGCATTAGATTTCTTTTCCTCATTTTTCAGAATTAAATAAATATAAAACAAACCATAAAAACCCGGGTCAGAATGCCTTGCCCATTTTACTGACCATTATTAAATTACAACTAGTTTGTTGTCAAAGCCTGAAAAAGAGGCAAGGTGAGTAGAAAAGGTCATTATTGACTAAATTGATATCTCCATTAATAAGCTATAAAAAAAGAAAAGAAGAATTGTGTCCAATACAAATTAAGGAAAGAAAAGAGGGGGATAACGTGAATAGAGAAATGAATGGAATTCCCTATTAAAAAAAGAAAAACAAACAAACTCAGCTATTGCATAACAGCTGCAGGTTTGTTTGCATATGGTGCTATTCTTGAGAAAATTTTGGGAGTAGGTAGAAGCATAATTTGGTGAGTCTCAGAGTTGGCTAAGAAACTAAGAACTATAATCTGTTTGTGAAGACAGTTGGCAACCAATTATTTCGACAGAGAGCATCAGCATCATCCTTGCTGGAAAACCTTGAAGATTCCAGAGACACTGAACACAACAACAACAATGGAGGCCAATACACATCACTGTCGTCATATATCATATCATATCCTATATCTATCTCTAGCCCCAAGTTTATGGTGCTCCCTAAGGTAGTGTTATCTTGTGTGAAAAGTAGCAAAGAAGTAAGTGGAAAGTTTTAAAATTTGGTATGAATCTCACGCTTTTACGATCTGCTTAATTCAATTTCATTTCTTTCTACTCTACTGAACGATACCTTAATTATGATAGTACTCATTCCATCCTAAATAATACAAAACCTTTCAAATTTCAAAGGAGAAGCATGCAGGGCAGAATGAATTCAAATAATCTTATTAGCAAACCAACACAAACAAAGAATAAGAACAAACAAGAGAGTTAGTGAAAAGGAAAGGACTCTCACATCTTTATGATCTTGATCAGTCAAGAATCCGAACTTGAGCATAGTTGCTGCCACATAAACAGCTAAACGGATCTTGTTTGCAAACTTGTGACAGGCCTGAGTAATGCTCAACCCTCCAGCGCTGTGCCCCACCAATATAACCTATAGCAACCAAACCACATCACTGATACACGTTCAGTTCAGGTTGATGTTGCCACTCTATGCAATCACATATTCCCACATGACATAAGGTGGAGAAAGAGACATATAAAGGGGTAGGGGGGACCAAAATTAACATATATAATTAATACCATATTACCACCTGTTCATTCTCAGGCAAATCAGACATGAAATCCATAAGTGGTTTATTGTAATCATCAAAAGATAGCACGGAATCAGCATCAGATTGATCAATTCCAGCACTTTTGAGGTCTATGCATGAGACCTTGTAGCCTGAATTCTCCATAAGGCACCGGATTTTGTACCAGCACCAACTTCCTCCACCTATGCCATGTACAAGCACAAAGTGCTGCTTCATGGCTACAACTCCTTCCACTCTGTCAGGCATGGTCACTATCATTTTGCTTTCAACCGTGTTGGTAAGTGAGAATTTATAGGATAAGAATCAATAGTAGTACTAGTATTCGTTGAAGGGTCAGCAGAAGTAATGACGTTTATCTTTGTAACTTTCCTATTTAATATTATTCGGATATTCAGAGGTTTATATATATATATATATATATATATATATATATATATATATATATTCCCTCTTGGCTTGGGGTCATTTCCATTCATCATCAGAACTTTGAAAATGTCTACATTTATTGATAGCTTACATTACATCTGTGGTGCATAACTCAGTCTTGCATAACACTGGCGTAGGGTGCACTCACAGGATCGAAATTGTTCAATAGTTTAATTTCAATTTAGTATCTTGAAAAAAATCCTTTTCACCAATGATTAATAAAAGAAAAATGCACTTTTGTAATAAAGGTTAATATTAATATTAAAGAGAGAAAAGAAAACAGTGAAAATTATTGGGAGAAATATATATATTAAATAAAAATTTTAAAAAAATATTTTCTTACATTTTTTATATACTTTTATTTCCTTTTTAATGAACATGATTTGGTATTTTAATAAATAACAAAGCATTTGAATATCATATAATAGTAATAAATAAAAACTCCATTATCATTTAATTAACTAAAAATAAAAAGAAAGGCATTCGTGCAAAGAAGATTTTAGCTTTGGAAATGGTGTTTCGTCCACGGGACGGCAAGAATTTTTGTTTTTTATTTAATGCATAAGCGTTTGATAGTGGAATCGGTCGGTCGTGAAACTAATTTGTTTTCTTTTGGCACATACATTAATTATTCATTTTATTACTAATGATTATGACACATTGATTTCTTCTCGGAGAAAAAAAATTATACATTAATGAAAACGTAAAATATTTTTTCATAATTATTCAATTACAACACGTTATTGTATAATAAATTTATTAAATTTAAAATAATTATCTTAAAATAATTTAAATAATAATTTATAATTAAATAATAATATAAAATTATTTTATATTCTCATTATATAAACATTAAACTATTTATTTTATGTCAGTAATCAGTTATCCATATTTTTTATGAGGATATTGCTGGCCGACAATATCCTTCTGTTTTCTATAAAATATTGGCTACAGTTATACTTATAATGGACATTTGTTAGCAGATCATTTTTATTATTATTTTATAAGTGTAAAGTATTGACCAATTTATTAATAATTAATACTTGTTGAAAAATTCCTTTAAAAAAAATGTTTGTTGAAAAATCAGATTAATTGCAGTAAAAAAAATCAGATTAATCATTTTTTGTGAATCTTTCTTCCTACGTTTTTTTCTCCATAAAATCTTATTATAAATTTTACTTAAAATTAAATAAATTCTATTCGGACCAACTTAATATTAAGTCTTATCAGCCCATTTGTATATTATAATTAGTACTATAATTTTGTTGATTGCCTTTATATCTTTCGTGCAACAAGGTTGCTCATAAATGGAGCATTTTCGGCCTATCAAGCTACACAAGATTTAGCACTACTGTTAAAAAAATATAGAAGCTTCAAATAAAGGAGAAATTAATAACATTTTAAAAAGAAACATTTTTTCATGATTTTCAGCGACTGAAACAACTAATTGGTCCACCATGAATGGCCAGAGTTAAGCTCCATGAAAGGTCAACACCAACAATTAACAAAACCCGTAGCCACTACGATATTCATAGGTTGAAATAGTTGAGTATTTTCTCATCACCATGACAAGATAGTTTAAGTTTACAGTAAAACCAAATCTAGACTGATATTTTTTAATTTGGTTGATTTGATTTAGATTTTAAAAAAAGTTGGTCAATCTAAATCAAGCTAATCATACTAAATTCGAGGTGATTTGGTTCAAATTAACGACTTATGATAAAATAAATAATTGTATTTTTATATATTTTATTTTACATAAATATTTATTTTTACCAATAGAAGATAAAAAAAGCATTTTTTGTTTTTAATGACTAGTTATATATTTTATTTAATATTTGATTTTTTTCCTATAATTATTACTTTAAATCATTTTTTAGGATATACTTTATAATCATTAATTATATATACCATTAATGTTTTTTACTGAAATATAATCAAAATTATATATTGAACATGGTTAAACTAAGATGCTATTTTTTTGTAAATCATTAATTAAGACACTTGGCAACAATATATATATATATATATATATATATATATATATATAAGATCATAACAAGATCAAAGTAAAAGAAAAATTGAAGTTTTAAAGTCTAAAATATATTAATCTAAATTTTAAAAATAATTCAAAAATAATTCAGATTAGTTTTTTTATCACTAATTCAGATTATATGTAATGCAAAACAAAACAAAAAATTATTATTTTTATCACAAAATTATTGATTCAAGTAATATTGAATTTGAATTCACTTAAACAATATTGCATATTCAAATTTTATAAATAAAAAAATATATCAATAAATATTCTCTATCAATAATATAATTAACAATATCTTTTCTTTGCTAATCAAATAAATTTAATTAATTTATTTTAAATTATCAATCTAATCCAATCAATCCAATCCAATAGCACACATATTTAATAAGCATTTCGAACTCTCAATGGTTCCAAGTGTTTAACCTTCCAGTTCTTCCTTATAAAACATAGGACATTAATGGTTTGAATTTGATCCCTATATAGCCAGAGGTGTAGTCATTGGCAACTCTTGTTACAATAGTTTAACCTTCTGATCAGATTTCCTTTATCAATAAATATCTCTAAAAGTATAATTATGAGTTCAAATATTTGTTTGAGTTTTCCGCAATTCACCAAAAAAAAAAAAGTCTTCCGAAAACTATTACAATTGAATACACATAGTTAATTTTTAAGGATTAATTTTTTCTAAAATAGGATCATCTATTTTAAATAATAAATTATAATAATACATATTGAATAATAATAATAATTAGTGGTACGAAATCTGGGTAGTTTGTCATCATTGTACGTAAAATAAAATAATGACTGATTAATGTTCTATAAACAAGAACTATTGATTAATGTTTTAAATTATAATAAAACATATCTACGCGCAATACAAATTACAAATTTATAAAATCTTAATTACCATATTTATAATTAATAATTATTATATTTTGTCTTTTTATACCAGTTAAATATATTTTTTAACATAAAATAATTAAGTCATATAAGATTCATTTATTGTTGTTGTTAATTTTTTAAAATAAAATATTATAATATTTTTATTGTTTGCTCACTTACGCACAGTTCACTTTTTTATATTTAGAATAAAACTCATTTGTTTTTAATTTTATAATAACATTAAATATACGATAATGCTGTCTTTTACTTAAAGTATAGCAATAATTTATTCTTCTTTGCATATCTATTTCTATTTTCTTCCTTTTTTTTTCTTCTTTCTCACATTAATATGTTGTGAGAAAATTAAAGTAAAAGAGATCTAATTTAATTGATTAAGTAAAGTATGTAAGATATTGTAAATTTTTTATACTGTATTTTATTTCTACGAATATAAAAAAAAGAATAAAACATGATTTTTTTATCTTACCACCAAACACTTTCTTGTTAATTTATTTTGATTTAAATATATTTTTATTCCTGTAATTTAGTATTTTATTTTTATTTTTGATCTCTATAAATTTATTTTTTTAATTTCTGTCCATGCAAGTTTATTTTTGTATTTTGTTCTAGATATTTTATTCATTTTTAATTCTGTAAGTTTGTGTTTTTAAATTTTAGTCTCTTTAATATTCTATTTTTTATTTATAATTCTCATAATTTCATGTTTATAAAAACTAAAATAAAAAAATCACAAACTTACAAGAATTAAAAATAATAAAATATCTTAAAGGAAAAAAACTAACTCAAGATAAAAATATATTTAATACATTTATTTTTCCCCATTTCATCACCGACTCTTTAATTCCCCATTTCACCGCAATTTATTTATTTATTTATTTATATTTTTTGTGGAAAGCCCTTTTGTTGGGGGCACTGAGTCTGACTTTGAAATTTCCTAGAAATGTATATTTTGTTCCCCAGTGGACTCTGGTATATTGTAATTCATCCCAAGCATAATACATTATTCTTCCCAGCATTGAAAGACAAAGTTCCGTCACTTTAGGCAGGGAAAGTTTTTCAGTTTTTTTAAAAAGTGAATAAATAAAGAACATTAATTTAATTTGACTCATGCCAATTTTGCAATAACAACCCCTTCCCCAAAAAAGGGGTCCAAGTACATAGGAAATTTATTTCGCTTACATAAATAAAGAAACTTTTTTAAGAGTCTATGAGTTTTGGTGATTTTGCTGTCACGTTTTCAACCGGAAAAGTACAAGCTCAAAAAGTAGTTCATGATGCAATAGTTCTGAAATCTAGTTGCCTATATAGTGATTAGAAAGTAAAGTAAGCTAATATTTTCATCTGCACATGAATCAAATGGATGATTTTAAAAGAGTGATAGATTAAAAAGAAGAAGAAAAAATATATGGTCGGATGGTAGGGTAAACTATTGTCATTGGAAAGTGAAACCAAATAGGACAGTTAAAAATAATAATCTTGTAAAATCAACATCAATAAGATAATCTAAAATAAAGTTGAACCAGTCTCCAATATGCACTTTTTAGTTTGTTTTTTTTTTTTAGGGAACACTGTTTTAGTTGTGTTAGTAACATAAAAACACATCTTAGGTGTTAAATATGTTTAGTTAGTTTTAATCAAAATCAAGATTGTTCATAAAAGTATGTTCTAAAAATATGCGTGTATAGCTTTGTGTGTTGATTTAATAAAGTATTTTTAAGAGATATAGTTATTTATTTTCTAAAAATTCTTTTAAGAATCTGATATTAAAAATATTTTGAATCAAATTAACACACATTAAGATGTATTATAAACTTAGAAATAAAAGTTTTCAAACATAAATCAACTCACAAACATTCAAAACTTTTTTTCTTATCAAAATTAATTTTGTAAAGATAATTCAAAACTAAATTTATAGTTACCTATACAATTATAGTAATATACTTCCAATCCTCCCTTTCTTTCTCCTAGTTGCAATGCATCTTCTTTTCATAAGGGAGAAAACAAAGCAATCAAACCCTCATTGTCATAAACTATTATGAAAAATTAATTCAAAAAATCAAACTATCTAAAATTGAAAACAGCTAGAGGCCATAAAAAAATTGATAGCAGAGAAAAAAAAAAAACTACTTTCTCTCCGTGCATGCTCTTGTTTTGACTGCATAATCAAACAACTCATCTCACACTCACACTCACCCACATTATGGACCCAAGCAATGAGACACTCAATAGTCCATCCAAAACAAAACCAGGGTTATGCAGCCCCTTGGGGATGTAGTAGAGTGATTAGTGATGCGAACCACCTAAACTTAACCCTTGCTCGAAGATACAAGAAAAGTCATTCCAAAACCTATATTGATATAAATAATGTTTGGATAATTTTTCCCATTGACACTTCAAAAGAAAAGAAACTAAAGTTATATTGATATAAGTCATGTTTGGATGAATTTTTTTATAAACCCTTGCTCTAAAGTTATAATAGAATTAAAAAAAAATTATGAAAGCCAAAGCAAAAAAATAATATATACAACAAATAAAATGCTATTATGACCTTTGGGAAGCAGTATACTTCTACTTCCCTTGTTTGTAACTTCAACTTCATTTTATTGAACAGAGCAGTTTTGGCTCATAATGAAAAAAAAAATGGAAAATGTGTCGGCAACATCTAATCTTCCAAGGGTTAATTAAAAAAATTGGAAAAGTAGAGTGGGGTAAAAATGAGCTAAAACAAATGAAAGTGTGCTACAGAATCACCATATTTCCTATGTTTGTTGCTGCATATAGAAAATTATGGACTTGAGGGGATGGTAAGTCACTCAAATTTTGACAATTCTTAAGTGGGCAGATATGAAGAAAAATGGCCGGCTCCAAATAGTGTTTTAATTATTTTTTATTATTTTTATACTATTAATTTTTATTGTTTATAATTTATTATGTATATGTTTATCATAATTTAAGATTTTATTTTAATTAATTAGAAATTATTCTTGTTTTAGTGTTTCTTGTTATCGTTCGTTCAGTCTAGATATTTTAGCTGTTAGACTGCGCTTTCTTATAAAAATACGCACTGCGATAGTGAGTGACTCACACTGTATCTCTGTGCCTCTTCCATCAGCTTCTTCGATTCTATCAGGTTCTTTCTTTCTTACTTTCTTCAGAAATTATGTTTGCTTCTTCGTCATTTTACATTTTCTGAAATCATCTTTTCTTCTTTCGTCATTTTTAGGTTCTTTCTCCGTTATCTTTAAGTGAATTAATCATGTCTTCTTCTTCGTCATGTTTAGGTTTTTCGCTATTATCTTTATGTGAAATCACATTTTCTTCTTCATTATTTTTTCACTTTCTTTATCTGTATTGTTGTTCTTGAAATCGCCTGTTCAATCTAATTCAATCGGTGAATAGATATGATGGTTTTTACATTGGTATGTGTTTCTGAATCACAGTGACGCTCAACTTTTATCAATTTTTTTGATCTCAAATCGCAGATAAATATAATATTTTTTTAAAATTTATTTCCTGAATTTCTTCATCTTTTCGTTGTGGTTTCTCCTTGTGGATTTTTAATTGCAGTATACGCCTTTGTTGTGCTTTCCTTGGATTCTTGTTTTTGTTTCTTAATATATTTTTTTTTTATAATTTTGCTTGTGAATTTCTTGATTTTTTGGCTTTGACTCATTAATTTTCTGTCTTTCTTGTAGTATACGCTATTCCGATTCATAATGTGAGCCGCTGCTATGTATGTATAAGAGACCTTAATTTTGTTGTTTCTTTAGGTATTTTCCAATAGAAATTGTAATCTTGTGCTAATCTTTTTAGGTTTTGATTTTGTCTTTTATATGTTCTGCAGTTATAATTTCAGAAATAAATTCACATGTCACACTTCAGAGATTTTCAAATAAATGAGAATGAAAATTCTGTTACTTAGCAGAATTTATAATTTATTTATTTATAATTCTGTTGTTAAGCAGAATTCAGAATTCATAATTTATTTACTTATTTATTTATAATGATGTTATTTAGCAGAATTTGTAATTATGCTATTTTACAGAACTTATCATTTATATATTTATAATTTATAATTTATTTATTTATTTATAATTTATTTATTATAAATCAATGAGAATGAAAATTCTGTTACTTAGCAGAATTTATAATTTATTTATTTATAATTCTGTTACCTAACAGAATTTATAATTTATTTATTTATTTATTTATTTATTTATTTATAATTTATAATTTATTTATTTATTTATTTATAAATCAATGAGAATGAAAATTCTGTT
>PYAF01000745.1:472255-494041 GCA_007407185.1 Glycine tomentella | reverse complement strand
AGTATTTTTAATTAATTATAAAAATATATTCTTTATTCACTTTAGGTCAATATTTACCATGAAAAAAACTTAGGTAAATTATTTATTTTAACTTTATATGAATTTCAGTTTTTTCAATTTATTGAAATAGATAAAATAGTTCTCATTTTGCATTTGACATTACAATCCGATTGTTGTTATTATCTATATGTAAAATGAGCGCTAGTTACCGAAAGTTAACTTTTTACATATTTCAATAAAAAATGTTTCTAAAGTTAAAATAAATGAAAACTATTTATATAAATTTTTATAATTAATTAAAAAATAATTATTAAGATTTTAATATTTTATAGTTTGTTTACATATTTTATGTACTTTGTATAATTTTAATTATTAACTTTTAATTAACAATTATAAAGTTTTAATTTTATACATAAATAATATGAAAAAAATGATATGAAAAAGCAATTAAAGATGATGCGTTAATTGTAATAGCCATAAGATTAATGATAGAATTTAAAATTTAAAATATTTGTGTATATTCTATTGGTAATTAAAGACCAGGTGGTTTAACCCCATTTTCACTTAGGGTTAGTTAGACAAACCCTTTTAAAAAAAAGTTTTTAACTCCGCCTATATTTTCATAGCCGGTCCCAAGCCCGGACAAAGGAGGAGGGTTTTGATATTAACAAATGGAAATTATTATAATCTTCTACATATAATTTTTGATGGGAGGTAGGGTAAAAAATTTTGCATTATAATTACATTTTAATTAAATTCTATTGACGGGAGATTTCTGAGAAGGAGTCTCATACTTTTTGGAGAGAAAACAAATTATAATTACATTTTAATTAAATGCTCACTGGTGTTGATGGCACCACCCTCATTGGTGGTGTCTCATACTCCATTGGCTTGTGGAGTGGCATTGCCGCTTTCACCATTTGGGACTGGCCATGCGATTAACATTCCCATCCATGTGTTTTGTTAAACTTTGTTATTTAAATTGAATAGGGAGTTTCATGCTATAGATCTATTTTTACTGTTTCTTTTATGTATCCACTGTGATTCATTGATTATATTATTTTCCCATCATTCGTAGGTTACTATTGAGTTATGTTTTTGCTAGTTTTACTTAATTGTTTAATGTGCTTCTAGTCTATTAGATGCTAATTTATTATTGAAAAATGCCTATATGAATGAAACGGGAACATAAAATTTCTTTGGTACTTGGTAGAACACAGTGCTAAAAGCTAAGTCAGTTACAAGAGTCTCACTAATAATATTATGAGTAAGATGTTAAACCATCATCTCTTGTATTTATTAAAGTAGGCAATTTATGATCTTGTTGTTAGTATTGCTGCTGGCCCAGTGAGCAACCATCTGTCAAAAGTTCGTTACAGGCAAATAGTCAGTTTCAGCTCTGCTTGAACTAAGCATCAACAAGGTTGACAAATAATCAGTTTCAGCACTGCTTCAACTTAAGCAACAATAATGTTGGATTAATTCATTTGGTATTTATCATGTGAGTAAGTCTCTGATAGTTAAGTGAAGAGACATGATGAGTTTTACATTGGTCCGTGTTTCAGAATCACAATGACTGATAACAATTGCCAATTTCTGATCTCCAAATGCAAGATAATTTTTCCTTTTTTGAATTTCTAGAACATTTTGTTATCAGTCATTGAAAAATTTATCCAAACAAAACTTTAAGTGAAAATTGCAGTGGCCTTGTGCAAATACTCAAGGAAATCCTAAGAGTTTGTGGGATTTATGATGGAGTGTGAAAAGAAATTGTTGATCATATTTTAGTGAGAAGATGTTTGCAGTTTATAGAAATTGCTCTCTTAACTAATTCCTTTTTTCGATGATGAAATCAGGGTGTGAAATTTGATCCTCAAACTGGATCTGTTTTACATATTGAACTTGCCAGGTCAAACTCTAGGAGGAAGCGTAAACCAGGTATATATATTATGTGCAGGCTTGTTATTAGGAATATATAGCATATAGATATCTTCTCTCAGTTTTTTCACTTTTTATTACATGCAGTTTTTCATTTAAGCAACTTTTCTTCCATTTCCCCCCCAATTTATGGTGGTTCTGACAATGCTGTATCTGTGGTAAGTTCAAGTGAAAATCAGAAATAAATTGGAACTCTTCAGCTTATTGCATTTGTAGAAATTATCCAATATTTTCTTCTGCTTTAAATCCAGCACATAGAATTCATGTCATTTCCTTCAGTGTTTCAAGTAGATGAAATTCTGTGTAGTTTGAAAAGTTGTTGCTTCCTTTCCCATTAAGGTCTTCTGTACTACAATCCTTTCAAATTGGCTGCCGGAGCAACATGGAAAGGGCAGTACTGGAGGATTGTGTTCCACTCTCTTTATCGCAAATCTTGGTCCAAATTGTACTGAAGATGAATTGAAGCAGCCTTTTTCTGCGTGAGTTTCTTCTCTCTTTTAATGAATCTGCGAAGGGCCTCTGTTGTTCAGATTGAACCAATGCGGAACATGCTAGTTCTTGTTATATATAGATCCTGGAATATTATTCATCTACTTGATATGATCATATAACTTAATGTCTTTAATAGTTTAATCCATCTTTTCAGATATACTGGATTCAACATGGTCAAAATGCGTTCCAGAGGAGGAATGTCTGTTGCATTTGTTGATTTTGAGGTAAGTAAACATGTGCCTCTGTTTGCATTTTGAGGTATCATCGTTAAAATAGTAGGCATTTATAATATTTCATATATTATGTGTGGATGTTCAAGGGAGAGAAAAATAAGGGTGGAGGAAGGGAGGGAAGGAAATGATAGATTAAACCTGTAGTAATAATGAGGGTTACAACATTAAATCTTTTGGTTCTACCCTTTTTCATAAGTTCTCCTGTTACTGTCATATCAAGAGGAACTTCACTCAGGCACACAAATTCTAATTGGGCAACCCTGTTCCATGCTGCTATTTTCTCATGATTCTTGAACAATTGACTCTTTAGAAATATGATAACATCATGGCATAGGCATATACCATTGAATGGGACAAGGTTATTTGGTTTTTTAGGTCATTTTCTCTTCTATTGCATTGCCACCAAAGTATGGTTAAGCATATTGTCTCTGTCAAATAACCTAATCCTGAATTTTTACTCGTTCACTGATTATACTATCAACCTTTCTTCCTTTGACAGGAAACTGACCAAGCTGCTAAAGTCATGAAGGAGCTTCAGGGAAGCTTGCTGCCATCATCAGATCGGGGTGGCATGCATATAGAGTATCTTCTAAGCTGATGAGTTCTATTAATTTTTATTCTGCAATGATTAGATACTTCATCTTTCTAGCCTCCTTTTTTTTTTTTTACTCTTATCTGTGCTCTTTAGATATCCAAGGTCTAAAATGAGGAAGCGTTAGGAGAAACGGGGGCTAGACAGTTTCTGGATAATTTGGTTGTTCGATACAGAGTAGTCGCAAGTCACAACTTATAGGGAAAGATTGGGAGTGTGGCCAATCTTGCAAAGTGATTACTGTATATGTTGTTTTGGTTATGCCTAGAAGGCTAGAACCATGAACTATGTTGGAGTTAAAAAAATTCAGAAGGTTGCAAAATGTTTGCCCCTATCGGCAGTAAAACTTCTCTGCATATATTTTTATGGTAAATGATAACCACATCAGTAGTTAAGCTTTTTAAGGGTAAATGTGTGGTTATTGTGCGAAATGGAGATAAGAAGACTTAATCAGTTATAACTGAAAAAATAATTTTAGGAGCAGCATGGGAGAAAACCAACTATTGTTGTTTCATGGCGGGAACCATCAATGCTAGAGCCTCTGTTAAACCTTACATGACAAACTTATAATGTTCATGGTGGGGGGACCATCATGGCTGGAGTTCCATTGAATATCACCATTGCATTTTCCTGCTGTGAAGCACGTTATCTTCTCCTTGACCTATGAAGAACAATTTTTGTTACTAAAAAAGTCTACGTTATTGAATTTGAACTGCATGATCCTACAATTCTTTTCGATCTGCGAGTGATCATATTCAAAGGAATATCTAACGCGTGTGGAAGTTTACAAACACATATATCACTACTCACGTATTATTTACTTTAGTTTTTTTTTTAATTTTTAAATAAGAGTATTGGAAAACTTGTTAGAAACACAAGACTTTTCCAAAAATTTGAAGTTAAAATATCAATCCTATTTTTTAATAAGAGTATTGGAACATTGTTAGAAACATAAAATCATTTTCCAATTTTTTTTAAAAAAATTACAAAAGTGATGTAAAAAACAAAACTGAATCTGTGTTGTAACAAATATTACCATTTGATATGTTACTAATTCAGTCAAATTACTGGATTAATGAGTTAGTGATCAAATTTGTGTTGAAAGGTATGGATTTGTGAAAGGGTATAATGAATAAAGATGTGTACATATATTATTCATGTCATATATATAATAAAGAATTGTAATGGTTTTTCGTAATAAAACTTATATTGAAGCTTTTAGGGTCATAATATCAATTCTTTGTGTCAAATCTTTTTTACCACTTAAAGAAACCTAATAATAACTCAGTGATGGCATAAGACAAATTTTATTAGGTTTAACACTAATTTAATGTAGTTAATTACACATTCAATCAAATTAATTATAGGTCCGATTCTCAATCAAATAACACTAACTATAAAGACTTATCTAATTATTATGTAAGTTCTAAACATGCTAATTAAAAAATAATAATAAAAAGAAACATGTTTGATTTTCAGTTCAACTTATTATGTACAAATTCTGATATCAAATCTAAAGGTCCACCACAAACTGAACGAAAAAGAAAGGGTGACAATGATTTTATAAACTTGATTTTGCCACCAACATTTGTTTGCAACTGATATCCAAACATGCACTAGATCATCTCAGGTTTAATTTTCACGTGACACTACATGAGAAAACATTGTCCCTTTATAAGTTTGAAACTGCTTTCCTTGCCATACACCATATTGAAAAAAAATGTAGGAATAAATAGTGTATTTCACGACACCACCTTATATGTTATATGTTTTACACTGACACTCTCATGTTATGAACATTAAAGAAGGAGGGATATCACTTTTTTATTCATTATATCACTTGCACAAGCATCATTGCAAATATCAGAGGAGATCAATTTTGCCACTCTCTACAAGTGCCTTTATTGATTTGTAAAATATGAAGTGGAGGACACCTGGCTCCATATCAAACAGCTTCGACCTGCGAGAATAATCAATTAAACTATTTTTTAAACCTTTTTCAAGACACAGCAGAATTAATTCATCCAAGAACAAGAGAGTTGCCTGTCATCAACAGGTCCATCTTCGAGTTGAATGCCCATGAGATACTCTTTACTTCTACACAAAACAAATGTGTCTAGTTGTGGTTCTGGGACTGAAATGTACAAACAAAAAAATTGTCAAAAACAGATGGTTCATTTATGTCGGAGGACATCATAGTCTCAAGGAAATAACATGTAATAGATTAAGTATGAAGCAATGAAAGACTTCAGTTAGCAAAAGAGAAAACCATAAGTGGCGAAAATGAGGGAGAAGCTCCTCTAACTCTAACATGTATTTTCACGGAAAATAATCCACAGTAACTGAGATGCACAAAAGGATATAAAATTCAAGGGCAACCCAATGTATCAGACTCCAACCAAATGGATTTGAAATTGGGGGCTTCCAAGCCACAAGGTAAGATATAAAATTATTATTAGTAATACACGTGTGAGTGTGTGACCAGAGAAAAATATACAATAGTTATCTATACTGAAATACCATTCAATGTTAGTAGGATAGCTACTCAAACAAAGTGATCAAAGTTTAACTGAAAGAATAATAATTTACTGGGCTCATCCTTTCTCTTTTCATCTTTGTAGGTCTCCATGTTATTGCCAAAGATAAACAATGTTAGCAGCCTTCTGGAATTTGTTACAAGAATGTGAAAGCAAGGGCAGTTATAAGAACGTGAAGTATAAACAACTTTTATAAATAATTTTTTTTGCCTCAAAATGAATAAATAGTGTACGCACTATACTATGTTTGTATAAACAACTTTTATAAATATTATTTGTTCACAAATTATTATATATAATAAATTTATCGATTTTAATATAAATCACCTTAAAAATAATATTAATTATATTTTTTAAATTATTATAATCTTAATGTAGAATATTTATCAATTTTATGAATAATTATTCTTCATAGAAAAAAATTGTGAAGTATTCTTTCGGATATATTTTTTTATTCCTAACACTTGTATTCAATACTTAATTTAAAGAATTAAAATACAATCCCACTCCAACCAATAACATAGCTATTACAAGGAGATGTAATAAAAACTAAAATTTGCACATAAAAAATAACATACTGCCTATTATACTTTTTGGATTGTGTGACAATGTGAAATTTTGACACTCACGGTATACAGAAATAGATAAAATTATTTTTTAAAACTAAATTAAATGTCAATGTTGTTTGTTTCATATTGATTTATGAAAAAAGAGTGAATTGAAATTTGAGAAGAGTGAAGGCGGGATCCCCCAAATTAAGGGGCCACGTCTCTCTGTCACTCCTTTTTATTTCCGTCTCTTCTCTTGTCTGTCTTTTAAATCAAGTTTCATTCAGAGCCACTTTGCTTTTTTCTTATTTCTTCTCTTACTTTTGTCTCTCTTTCTCCGATCTCTCCGCCATTTCCTACGGTACGGTTCACTCAACTCCATTTCCATCTTCATCTCCGTTATCACTTTTTTCTTCCTTCTTTCCAATTATTTCATTTCTGTGATTGTGTTTTTGCCGATTTACGCTAACTAACTCCTTCGCTTTCTGCTTACTTGATTTCCTTTATTCTCGATGTTTTCAATTCACCTTTTGCGTTTGCGTTTCCATCGTAGTTTCCTTTTTTCCAACTACTGAAACGCAAGTTGAGTTACTTTACTCCTGTTGAGGTTGACCTTAAGTTTTGGTTGTTCCTTTAAAACTCAGCTTCATTAATTTCTTGTGGAATTCGAGTTTGGATCGTTCATAAAGCCTAGATCGTGGTTTTTATTTGTAAATAAGCATACTAACATGTATGAATTGTGCGTAGCATCATTAACAAGCTGTTTCTTGTGACTGCATGAAGTAGGGCTTAAAATCTAGAGCGAGTTTGTAATTGTGTATGTTCAATGTATGATGCGGGTAGGTGTGCTGTGTGCAAGTTGCAAACATTCAGATAGGACTAATATTTATGATGTACTTCTGTAACTTCCACTTGCACTAATCATTTGTGGGCCCAATAATGGAGTTAACTGTGGAAGTAAGAGAATTCAAAGTTTGTATGTTCATATATTTCACTAAACACAGTGGTGTTAGTATGTATTTTGGGAAGGTTACTTGACTAAGACTAAGAAATGCGCTCTTGCAAGGAGGCATGATTTTCTAGAACCAATAACATGAATTATATATCTAGGATTCCACCTGTTAATTTTTGCTCTTGGAGAGTTGAGATTCAAAGTATGCCTTGTCCTTTTGCTATGTATCTTGATTGAAGGATTTTGAAATTTCAGCAAAGAGTTGGTTATTGCAGTAGTTTAAGTTGTAGGATATGGTTTTATATTTAATTCATATATTAGGAAAATAAAGAGAAAAAAGGTAATAAATGGTCACTAAGTGGTTTTGCAATCCAGATATATAATTCATGTTATTTCTTTTTTCAATTCTATAACTTGAAATAGTTGTTCCTTGCTGATTGCTGATGATTTGAGTGGAGATTTCATATCTTTTAGGATTTCATTTTTCTTCTAGCACAAAGTTCTTATGATTGATTTTAACCTCAGAACCTCAGATGGAGGGCTCTGAAAATTTTGATGCAGGCAGTGACCAAGGGAATGTATTGGTGACTCCATATTATACCCCATATCCAAAGCACTTGCTACCAAAATCTGGTGTTCAACCTGTCAATATAGAGTTTTCTCCTAGCTCAGGTGGTGATAGCTCTGTGGCTTCTATGAAAGAGGGCCCTGGATCATCTTCTTCATCATCCTCATCATCCTCGGATTCAGAGAAAGAAAATCAAGTAGTTGGGGAGGGAAAAACAAATGATGTATCATGGGATAGTGAGAATAGAAGTTATGATGAATTGCTTAAAGAATTCCTTAAAAATGAGGAAGAGCTGAAACTTTCCAACTTTAAACTTAAGCTCTCAGAAGAGTTGAAGGTTCAAATTGAGAAAAGTGAGGGTCAGCTTAATAATGCATTGGTAGAATTAAAAGTGAAAGAGGAAAATCTCGAGTATGAAAAAGGACAGGTACTGGAGTTGCAAAAAAAGACAG
Organism: Glycine tomentella; assembly: GCA_007407185.1. NCBI lineage: Eukaryota > Viridiplantae > Streptophyta > Magnoliopsida > Fabales > Fabaceae > Glycine > Glycine tomentella. Next base: position 485,729 of record PYAF01000745.1, on the reverse strand, counting down.
CTGATTTGGAAACACATGTTCCAGATTGCAGCCTCAAAATTGCAAAGTTAGTGGCACAGCTGGAGTTGGCTGAAGAACAGCTTAAGATATCAGATGATGAAATTGCAAGATTAAAAGAGGATCTTAATAGCAGGTCATCGGGTACTCGTGAGTTGCAAGGTCAGCTTGAAGTAGCACAGGATAATTCGGCTGCATTAGAGAACCAACTTGACTCAGACAGAAAGCAGATTCATGACCTAGAAGACCGGATTACATGGTACAAAGCTAATGAAACCAACAATGAACTTGAGGTGCAAAAATTGAAGGCTGATATGCTTGATGGCCAAGCACAGTTCTCATTGGAGAAGGATCAGTTGCATTCTGATATTGCACATTTGTCAGAAGAGAACAAACAGCTGGGCTCCAGACTTGAGGAATATGAGTCTAGAAGCAACATATTTGAAAACAAATCAAGGCAATTTGAAGCGGAAAAACTGAAACTAGAAGAGCTGCTTGCCACCCAACAAATGGTTTTGCAAGGTGAAATCAGTTGTTTGAAGGAAGAACTTGATCAGAGAAGACATGATGTTGAAGCTGTGAATAAGGAATTTGACAGGCACAAGCAGAAGTATGACGTGCTCATGACTGAAAAAGATGAGGCCAATGATAAGATTCATAACCTTATGGCGGAGACAAGAGACCGAGACAATCACATTGCAAATCTGGAGAAAGAGATAATCCAGCTACGTGGACAAAAGGCGGAGCTGATCACAGGATCGGCAGCTACACTGAATGTTGTAAATGAGTTGAAACTGAAAGTGGATGAGCTTGAAAAAGAGGTGACTAGGCAGAATGCAGTGATCTCAGACAGGGCTGAGGAGAAGAGGGAGGCAATCCGACAACTATGCTTTTCAATTGAGCACTATAGGACTGCTTATAAACAACTTCTTCAAGCATTTAAGCGTCATGCCGTTACAGCTCCCTAAAGTTGCATTCACTCGTCTCTTCGTTTTATTGTTTTGCGCAGTATCAATTTTTCATCTCGTTCCCTTTTTCTTGCTGGGCTTCTATACATTGCATAAAACTGTCTTTCTATCGAATTAGGTCAAACATTTTACATTGGTAATTGACGTTGATGAAATCTCTATATTCGGTTCTATTAGTCTTCATTTCTGCTGTTGGTTTGAAGGACATTATTCTATATTAATAGTCTAGACTTTCGGTGTGAAAAGAAATTATATATAGGATAATGTTCTTTGGGGCCATGGCTACAGTGGACCACCTATTTAGGGGTCTACTATAAATCACTTCTAATAACCGTTAGATTCATCTTAGATTTATACTGATATCATGTATCTTGTACACTAGATTCCTTCTCACCTCCCTCTGCTGACCCTCTCCCCCGAGCATCAGCATCACTTTTTTTTTTTTTTTTCCCGCTTCTCCTTCCTCATCTTTGCTGCGACCGAGATCCGCAACACGTAGTGGTACCAGAGTTGGAAGTAAATTTAAGAAATTATGAAATTAAAGGAAGAAATAGGAACCTTGACGATTCTGTGGAGGTAGGGAAGCAACACTATATTTTTTGTTTTAGGATATTATTATTAATGAAACATTTAAATATCAAAATTAATTTTAAACAATATAAGCTTATTTAATTCTATTCTACTTTTTTTAAAAAGAAAAGTTTGATTTGAATTAATATTAATTTACCAAAAAATTGATTTTAAACAATGAGTAAAATCATCAAATTTTATTATTATTTTATAATATATAACATTAACGGCAGTTTTAATTCAAACTAATTGGTGACAATCTAATGATATTATTTTTTTATAATATAAAGTTAAAAAAATTATTGTCAAGATAATAAATTATTAGAAATAAATTTAAATATTAAATATGTTTTTTTATCTCATTTGACAAATTTTTATGTCATTTGATATTTATTAATTTATCTTGTTGGTTAATCTTACAAAACTCTTTCAATATTACGGAACTTTCGTCAAAATGCCACACATGGCAGGAAAACATGCCGAAGTGCCAGGTGACATATAAGTTTTGTCAAAATGCCACGCAGGCAAATTCGCTACCACTAAACGCGAATTACGTGGCTGATCTGGCATGTTCCCATTGGCTATGGGGGGAGGCTGCTAACAAGGCATAATTTGCTGGCGGTCTCTGCGAGATAGGCGAATTCGCTGGGCTGGCTAGCGGCTTATGCATAATTGGCTGTTGCAGGTAGCTGCGTAAGTGGCAGGAGATGGCGCCTTGGTCACTTTCATTTGCACCCACCCCTCCCAACTTCTTCATTTACGTTCAGGTAAGTTTTTCTTTTTTTTTTTTTTTGCTTTTTTATTTATATTTTTAATGAATTGGTAATTTTTATTTGATTTTAAATATATTTTTTATTTATGTAATTTTGGATTTGCTATTTTGTGAGGTTAGTTTTTATTTTTTTTCTGTGTAAAATTTTTATAAATTGGTAATTTATATTTGTGTATGTTTTAATTTTTTTTTGTATATTTTTAATTTATTTTTTTAATTATTTTGGATTTATTTAGCATTTGTCTTTTCTTTTAGGTTACTTTTTATTTTTTTTGTGTATATTTTTTATAAATTGGTAATTTATATTTGTGTATGTTTTAATTTATTTTTTTTGTGTATGTTTTTAATTTAAATTTTTTTGTGTATATTTTTATAAATTGGTAATTTATATTTGTGTATATTTGTAATTTAATTTTTTTTAGTTGTTTTTCATTTGTTCAGCATTTGCCTCTTATTTTAGGTTAGTTTTTATTTTTTTTGTGTATATTTTTTATAAATTGATGATCTATTTCGTTCTCGCAAATTATTTTAGCTTCAAAAATCACAAAGTAAAATAATACAATATATGTGGACTGATGTAAAACCAAATACAAACACAATACAATTTTCTATTGCCAATGCTAATGTTTTTCGAACATAAGATCTATCAAGCTGAGGGGGTATTTATAGGATGAATGATGACTAAATTTGCTAAGGGAGGTTGCAAAATATGTTACATATTTTGCAGTACCAGCTTGCTAATATTTTGCAGTACCAGTTTGCTAATTTAAAGCAACATTTTACACGTTCAGTACCTAACTCGCTATGAAGGCAAGCGAACTTACCACCTAATTCGCTACTGGGGGGTACGAATTAGGTTGACCAACCATGGAATGCCAAGTAAGTCAACGTAAATCGCTTGGGAGAGTAACGAATTTGCCACCGTGGCATTTCGGCAAATTAGAATTGCTCCGTGGCCCTTTGACTAATATTTTGTTCAATAGTGGCATTTTGAAAGTTGTCTCCAATATTACCACCTCTGCAATGCACGAATGACAAAGCACCTAGACATAAACAACCGTCATCGTAGCTCGCAACTTTGATTCAGAACTGCCCTTATATTTGAAGTCCATTCATACAGAGAGTATATGAAATCCTTTGCCTTTGCCTTACTCCACTGCCATGCACGAATCTTGACCAAATCAGAGGCCTTTCCAAACTAAAGTTGTACCTGATTTTAATAATTGGTGAGGGTAAATTAAGTCAATTTATATGCAGCGTTGTCAATTATATTATTTAGCAAGTTGTATAATAATGTGCGTGGACGTTTTTTTGGTTGAATTGATATATATGAGATTTGGTGTAATTCTTGTGATCAAAATTGTAAATCAGATTTAATAATTTGTTGCTTAACATGATACATAGTTATAAAGCTTGTTAAGTTAGATCAGCGAACTAGTTAAGTAACTAGTTTTGGTGATATGCATGTTTAACTGGTTATAATTTATAAATATAGAACACACATTCAAAGAAAAGACACACTCAATTTCGAGATTCAAGTCTCCATCACTTAGCATAGGACTTTGTCAAGGTCCATTGTCAACGCAGTGGTAATCAAACTTCCGTAGCCATTGATGAAGTCCTCTTACTTCTGGCCACAAATAAAAGAGTTAAATTTCCCTATATTATTTATTTTACTTTTGTCATTTGAAAATTTGTTCATATGATAAAATGTATAATTAATATTTCATAATTTTTCAAATTTCCCAACATGTCCTTTATTTATTTTATTTATTCCCATCATAATTGTTATTTATTCTCAGCTGAAATGTGGAGAATGTTCAGAGGTGCTCAAGTTTTCACTGCATGGAAGCCATATTGATTGGTAACAGCAATCTACCTTCAGCATCTCATGCCAACTATTACCATTATTCACCTGCAAAGGCCATTTCATATTATCCAAGTGTCTCTCATGGTACATTTGAGCTTTCAACTGAGAAGGAGAACGTTAATCCAAGGTATTCTAGTGCAAGGAAGGGTCAGGTGGAGACAGATGAATCAGCTATCTTTTCCTCCAATATGTCTGGATCTAGAAAACTGGCATCAGAAATAGAGGCAAGGCCAGCACCAAAAACTTCATCACTTCATCTACATATGGGTTATTCTTCACCAAGTCAAGTGATAAGAGGGACTCGCCCTTCTGTTGAAGGTAACTAAGGAGCTCATACTCAATTGTGAAAATGATTTGAGTCAAGAGAACCAAAATGTTTGTTGAATCTAAATTGAAGCTGAAAAGAGCAAGAATGGGGGAGTTCTCTGTCACAATTTCAGATGTAATGGTAAAGCATCCACATGAAGACTTGAATTGATTTTCTTTCATAGATTCTTCTTGAACTAGGCAATAGGTGTATCAGAAGTAATTTAGCTCCATTATTCACTTTTATGTATACTATTTCTGCAATAGGTACTTTGGTGTATAGTTTTTGTAAAATTATGATTTTGTTGTATGAAGTGTTTTGTGTGGTTAGTCTTCTAGAATGATCAGAGTAGCTAACTGTTTTGATACACAGTGAGCATATAGAAATGTTTAGAGTACCAGTACATTTGCAATAACTTTTTGTAAAACTTTCATTCAATTTATTTATTATTTTCTCTCTATCACATCATTCATCTTATTTAACACTTTTCTCTCTTAAATTATATAATTTGTTGTATAAAATTTTTGTACTAGTATCATTATCCAAATGTGAATGCTAAGGGTGATGGATATTGACGTAAGACCTTTTCAGACTTATATAAACTCTTAAAAAAGGCGGCTCATTAATTTAATCATTAAATTAACAATAGGCATATTAAATAGTTTTTTCTTTCAATTATATATTTTAGTTGTCTATAAGATAATTCTATGGAGTATAAAATAGAATTTTCTTATATTTATTCATATTTTATACAAGTTTGATTAGATATAACAGGTGCAATATAAGCCATTTACTTTCTCTTGTTGAAGTATAGCGCGAAAATAAGGTTATCTTCTAATCCATTTCTTTCTCTAGCCTGAACACGTATTAATATTCACATTTTTTTCCATACATATCACTCAACTACTCAACTTTATCGCAAAGATGAAACTCACTCAAGTTTGCGTGAAGATCAACCACGAATGGGTTAACATTGTTTTAGCTAGGCTGTGTGAAAATAAGGGTCGGGTATGACATCCTTTTAGATACTTGCTCATATTCATTTATAAAATTTGACAAAAAAAAAAAAAAAAAGAAAAAAAAAGAAAAGATGCTGGGTGGATCTGGGAATGGGATTCATGGCAGTTGAAAAAGCAACTACTGAAAATCTTCACCATTGCTTTTATTTTCTCATTAAAATGTTAATAAAATATAAACTAAAAGAATTTGAACCAATAGATTATGGTAGGAAATCCGGGTCCATGGATCTGGTAGACCGTAGATGAGCCTCAACCAGCAATATGAAACTATGAATGAAGGAGTGATGAAGTCAGAAATATCCACACATTAAAATAAGATGGGCAAGAGTTCAAACATAAATTCAGGTCATGTATCAGTAACGTGTATCGCTTTATCGAATGAAAGATAAGTAGAGAATGGAATCCAAGTATAGTATTAGCATTGAGCTACGACTATGCTCTATCTCCATGGAATCACATAGGCCTTGGCATTTATATCACCTGTATATTATCCCCAAAAGATAAACAAATGATTTCTGGTCCGTCTTTTTATAATTTGAAGAGTTGGTGCAAATTCAATTCCTCTTTTAGTTGGGAGATGAAACACAGACTCGGCAGAATCAGCACATAAAGATAGGACAAGAACATTCTTTCACATACATTGTCAGATTAGCCTGAATGTAATAATCCATATGCAGGTATGAGAGCCTAACTAAATGGTTCAATCATCTTTATCTGAACTGGATTCTGAATCTTCATCATCAGCTTGCAACTCAGAAGGTCTTATCCTGTTTGTATTGGCTTCCAATGGAGGTAGTCCATCATCGTCACTCCCCTCCAGCTCATTCTCTTGTTGGGAGGTTGTACTTTCATTTGAATCATCTACCATTGCAGATTTAAAACTTTCAGGCCTATATGTTTGGCAAATATGATTGAAAGAGTGAGTACAATGCTTTGGATATGGGTACCGTTACATTCTACCATATAAATTCATATAAAATCCAAGTTCGATGTAGAAAGTAAACATATGATTATTCAACAAGGGAACCCAAAGAAAGTAAATATACATAAATCAAAGCTGGAAACAATAGCACACCATTCTGGAGATTTCTCTAGTTCTCGAACTTGTTTTGAGAAAAGAACTTGAGAAACAAGGCATGCAACCTTGCTACCCGATTCAAGAGCCTTTTCCTTTCCACTTTCATCAACAACAACAAAGCTCCCTGCAACATTGAGAAAGCAGGGTCGGGTTGATAAATGCAGAGGCAGACCAAGAAAGGAAACAAAAAAGCTTTAAAAACCACACTGTCCAACTTTAAGATCTCCGGTCCACGTTTCAATGTTAAATTCTTTGGCAGATGGTTTAGAGTAACAAAATGTAAAAGAATGCATGGTTCTTTAGCCAACCCCAAACAGATCATGCAAATTTCACACAGCAAATGTTTCAAGCAGTACATTACAAATATGTTCAAAGTTTGATGACCATGGATTGTTTTGACAAAACAGGTTGGGGGAGTTGGCATGGCTTCTAAATAAATAGTTCTACACCCTATATCAACAAATTTAGCCAAGAATTTTCTGAATTCTTAAATCTTAACAATGAAGTAGTAAAGGTTTGAATAAAAACAGCTAGTTAGGTACAGTTGAAAAAGAGAGAAACTATCCATTCCATGATTGAGCATTTGGTCCATGAATAAACTTTAACTAATGTCCAGATATAAAATCAACAATGATAACACACAACCATTTGTTAACATAGGCAAAAAGACATAAAATACTATTATCACTATATCAATTAGTTTTTTGTTTTTAAAAAGTAGTACATACAAAGTAACATATAGAGTAGCTCTAGCTATTAAATTAAAACAATAAGTATTGACTTGCTTTTTAAGTAGGGCAAACCTCGTTTAATCCACATGCTTTTCTGAATTTTAGCAGGGAATAGAGCTAGCAATTTGTTGCCACATGCATCCATGACCTTCAGATATTAAAATAGAAACATAAATAAGAACCTATATACACATAAGTCATACACAGTCGCTGTTTCCAAAAGGAAAGGGTTGTTTACATTAAATAGACTAATTTTAAGAGGATTCCCATGTTGTCTTGTTTCCCTTTTTCCATGATTTTAAAACGATCTATATATTTTTCTCTCCATATATTATTTTGTTCTATTTTCTTTCTCGCAGAAATGATAATAATATTCTGACAATCCCTGCAGTACCATTAGAAACTATTTGCTCATCAAGTAATTATAAAAAATATAAAAAAACTATGTACCCCATTACCCAGAAGCTCCTCACTATGCAAAGGTAAGGGGGAGGGATATTATACGCAGTTTTACCCTTGCACATACAAAGAAGCTGTTTCCGGATTCGAACTCATGATCAACAAGTCACTAAGGCACAACTTTATTGTTGTGCCAGAGCTCGTCCTCAAAACACTACGTACCCCATTACCCAAAGGCTCCTCACTATGCGAAGGTAAGGGGGAGGAATATTGTAAGCAGTTTTACCCTTGCACATACAAAGAAGCTGTTTCCAGATTCGAACTCATGATCAACAAGTCACTAAGGCACAACTTTATCGCTGTGCTAGAGCTCGTCCTCAAAACACTACGTACCCCATTACCCAGATGCTCCTCACTATGCGAAGGTAAGGGGGAGTGATATTGTACGCAGTTTTACCCTTGCACATACAAAGAAGTTGTTTTCGGATTCGAACTCATGATCAACAAGTCACTAAGGCACAACTTTATCGTTGTGCCAAAGCTCGTCCTCAAAACACTACGTATCCCATTGTCCAGAGACTGTTTCTAGATTCGAACTTATGATCAACAAGTCACTAAGACACAGCTTTACCACTTTGCTCATTGAGCAATTATAGAAGTACAAATTGTTTTGTTTACTACCAGGGGTAGAACTTATGTTACAAGTCAATAACTACGATATTTATTTTCCTTGTTGCTAATATGTAATTTTACCTCTTCTTTTCACAGATGCAAACTTTCAAAGAATATTCCTTGATTTATTTCTCCATCAAAGTTTGTAAGTTTCATCTCGGTGATTTTGTCATTCTCCTCAGCACAAAATAAAAAGGCAAATTTGAGAATTTATTACCTCGATGATATTAGCGCCTCGAAGAGACACCACCTGCATGATGCTTTGGCCATCTTGAAGGGTTATATGTTTTTCCTCTGTTGCCCTCTTCAAATTCTTCCTTCCTCCCCTCATGGCCACCTAAAGCCCTAATTTTCTAATTGCCAAGGTTTCTATTTCTACCTAAACTCTGCATATCACACAAATGGCAGCTTAACAGACTAACCCATAAGAGAAGTAAGTGTGCACAATTCAGTATTTCCATTAAGAAACACAAATAAGCTTAGGTTTCAAATGGCAGCAGTGTAACACAGTATTTCCAAAGAGAAGTGTGCACAATTCAGTATTATATTATATATACTAGAACTAGACGACATTTTTTTTGAGAAGGAAGCTCATAATTAAGCTTGTAAAAATCTAGAGAATACTAGTCATCGTTAAGGAGGCACACTGAGTCTGATTAAAACATACAACCCAACCCAATCGTAGAGCCGCTACACGATGAAAAAATATTTCTCATTAAGAGAGGAGCAAATTAAAATTATATGAAATTAGTATTTACTAGGTGTGAATCCTGTTCAGAGAATCCATTGGTGTATGAGAACAATAACAATCCCTTCGAAAACCATAGTTACGACAGTAACTCTCTTTTTTTTATATATTATTTAATTAAGTAAGGAAGAATGGATATAAAAATAGGCAAATGATTAGAACCAGTGATGAGCCTGGAACGGCACGACACGACTCAGTGGGCAGAGGTGACGGGTCACGGCGGACGACCGACCCAGCTAAAGCAGCAATAGTCACCACTCACCAGAGATGCCAAGGTGTGCGAATGTGCATGTGAAAACTGTTAGCTGCGCTAGGTTTTCTACTTTCGATTCAAAAGCAAATAACAAGTTCTTTTTTTTTGTTTTTTAATAAAGCTTAGATGTAATTTTAATTTTTTTTTTATTTTGTTTCTTCTGTTTTCAATTAAACAACTCATGTTCATTCCCTCTTTTATAATAGACATTTAATCATTTAGTTTTATAGAGTTTGTGATTTTGATTCTTCTTTTATTTTTTTTCTTGTGATATCATTTTCTTCATTATCTATTGTAATATTTTATTTTTTCATCTATTTTATTTTATCTTATCAACTTTATGGTCTCTCTTATTCGTATTAATCAAAGTTTTTTAATATATTATTAAATCAGAACAATCAAATTTATTTTTCAATTTGAAATCTCTAATTTATTTTTTACCTTTTTCATTATTAATTTTTAATTTGAAATCAACTTTTTTAATCCATAAAAAATTCTGATTTGTTTTTAATTTTTTGTTAAATAATCAACAATGCATGTGATAAAAATTAAGTAGATGATTTTGTAGAGATTGTTCATGTGTAATTGTTGGGTTTGCAGTCTTATTTGTTATTATTTTTGTTCTTTCCTTAAAGATTCTCAATTAAAATGAGATTATTTATAGAATACATGTTTTCAAATGGGAGATTATATATATTTTAAAATTGAAAGCCTTTTTGTATATAAAAAAAATATGTGTTACTTAGGAAATAATTGTTTTCAATTTATTGAAAAAATTTCAGCTTCTTCAACATTTTTTTAATTATTTGTCTCCCTTAAGTCCCTTTTAAAAAAAGTAATAAAGATATTTAATTTCAAATTGACTTCTTTTTACTAATTGTTTTAGAGTCACGTAAGCTGTGAACAAAAAAATCAAAACCAACAATAAAAAAAAAATCAAAACGAACTAAAACAAATAATAAAATTAACATACACGTCAATACATAATAATATATCAATTTCAATACATGAAAACACGATAACAAACTATAAATGTGGATATATATATATTCGACAACACATGTATTTTTGCTTGTAATTATAATGAATATAATCTTTATTTTAAAAGTGATGTCAAATTTAAAAACCTAAAAGGTAGAAAATAAAATCACAAGAACTAAAATCTCATAATTATATAATTTAGGTGACAAAAATCACACAATTATAAAATTTAAGGAACTAAATTTGCACATGTCAAATTATGAACTACATAAAACATGTTCAATTAACCACCATATTAACATGATGTCATATTGATGACATCATACATTAGTAGATTTTGATTAATGATGAGTACTAAAATTGCTTCCCGTATATGATATCCAATTGAAATATGAAGAAATAAAATTACACATTTATAATACTTGTGTTAGGAATTTAATTGACACTTATCTCTTTTTTTTTCTTTTATTATCAACTTAATCTTATATATTTCAAAATTGTATTTTACACGTGATTACTTGCTAAATTTTTAACAAAGAAAAACTAAAATTATACTCTATACCATGGGCATAAGGCCAACAATTTTTCCAATTTGTTGCCGTAATTTCAAAGGTTGTGCCTCGCAAGCAGCAAAGACTATATCATCTTTCAATTTACTGTCACACCCATTGGTATACGTTTAGACAATTTTGGCAGATTAAGACAACACTTACTTTGAATCAAGAGGACAGTTTCAAACACGTGCCCTCAACAATGGCCAAATTGGCCACATCAACCAATAATCCACAACACCCTGTCCCTGTGAAGCTGACACGTGCACACGTAGGTTCCACCTCGTTTAATCCTCAGCCTCTTAAAACTCGAATATCCATGTAAGTACAAGAATATTTTTTAGGATTTATGATTTGTTTGTTAAGAGAGAAAGTCAGAGAAAAATATGAATAATGAAATATTTTTTTATGTTTAATGGAAAAGAAAATGAAAGAAATATGAAATAAAAATTTAATTTTTTAGAAACAAAAATTAAATTTTTTATTTCTTTTCATTTTTTTCCAATTCCAATTTTAAACGTTTTCTCCTTTTCTATTTTTTTTTCATCCAACCAAATGGATCATTAAATATGTTTTTATTTGAGTAAGCTGAGGTTTATTATTTTTGGTATCTTTATGATATATTTTTATTTTTATTTTTGTAAGTGGACTTTTTTTGGATTTTAATTTAAGTAAGTTTTTGTTCATTTTTAGTACTTATAAATTTATATTTTTTTAATTTTATTTTCTTTAATATTTTAATTTTTTTTTTATAATCTCATAAGTTTGTGATTACGAGGACCAAAGTTGAAAAAAATGCAAATTACATAAACTAAAAATAAAAAATATATCTTACAATAATCAAAATAAAAAAATCGTAAACTTGCAAATATTAAAATAAAAAAATAAACTTACAAAATCAAAAATTTAAAACGTTAACTTATAAAAATTAAAAATATATTTGAGTCTATTTTTTATCAGAGGAAAGGAAATTTTTAGTTAGATAAAATTATTTTAGACAAAAAAAAATTCTTCAAATATTTGATCTGGTTGCAACACGTTTGATCCTAAAATCACTATTAAATGTTAATTGGTCTACGCGTTCAATATCAAATAAAGACTAATTGTCAGTTGACTTTTTGTCACGTAAAACATTTTATCCGTCACGTTTTTTCTAAACACAACCTTCAATGGAAATAGAAAACGCAAACACAAGCCGACGCTCTAGAAATATAGAAAGCCAAAGCCCTCATGCTCCGAAAACCATTGCCAAAAATGAAGGGGTTTTTGTTGCCTTGCCAATACACACAACTCTATTCCTCTCTTCCTTTGAGCAACACAAACAACCACATCGTTTCATGTCAAAATCGTTTCACTTTTAAGGTGAGGAATTTGAGTTTCAACATGGACAAGAGTTTTTGGTCAAACCACATTGTAGCAAATCAGCCAAAGGGTAATGCCTTTGTGGTGAGATGTGCAAGTTGGAGTTTTGTGAGAGAGTTGGAGAAAGAGTTGGAAGCTGAGATGAAGACACATGATGAGGGTGAAGAGAGTGGAATGGCAAAGTTTAAGCTCAAATGTGGAGGAGAAGGAAAAGGGGTGGTGGAAGTGTTGGAGTGTTTAGAGAGGGAAGCTATTATGGGTGAAGATGTGGGGAAAGAACCCATGGATTATAACCGAAGGGCTCAGATATTTGATAGAAGCTCTAGAGTGTTCCAAGCTCTTAAGGAACTCAACAACAATAGCCAGTGAATGTGGTTTTACTTTAGTTGAAATAAATAAACCTATCATCAAGAGAATAATGGCCAATTGTATCTTGATTAATGGGCGTTTTGTGTCAATGTGTTACATTACCGTGTACACAAATATATAATAAGATCACTGCACTTTTTCTGTGACTCTTCATTTTTATAGCTGCTACGCCTGTTTTGTTTCAAGTTTTCAATGTGATTGTGCTCTGCATTTTCATCTTATCCATCATGAAAGCATAGCTGAAAGCTGATGACGAGCAAAGAGATAGATTTTGGGTTTACATTAATATTGCTATTGCTCTTTAATGGAATGGATAGAAATGGGCCGAGTTTGAGTAGATACTTTCCGTGCTTGCATTTGAAAAAATATATATTTGTATTCAATTTTATATTTATGCAAATAATAATTTTAATCTCCATTTCAATATATGTTAGGTAATTATATATCCATACTGCAATTTAGTTAAGTGCAAAATCAACAAATTAATAAAAAATAGTATTTAAAGAAATTGTTACAATTGAATTGAAAAAATATTCTTAAATTATATAAACATAATCATACTACAATAAAAACTCAATCATTTTATATATAAAAGACACAATCACTTATAAATGTAATTTCATAATTGTTAAAGTTGATTAAATCTAACAATAATTTTAAGAATAATGGATTATTAAACTTTCATGTTATGTGATGGTACTTTACAAGAATTGTTAGCAAGTAATCTAACTCAATTGGTTGAACATAATACATAACTTATTATAAATTCTCTTATATTTATCTTTAACTCCTTGAATAAAAAATGATTGAGTTTTTATTGTAGTATG
>PYAF01000745.1:438674-472155 GCA_007407185.1 Glycine tomentella | reverse complement strand
ATAATACATAACTTATTATAAATTCTCTTATATTTATCTTTAACTCCTTGAATAAAAAATACCTACAAGAATTGCTAAATATTTATTCCTTCACATTAATTAGTTATATACTATAAAGTCAAAAGATATAAATACAGACACTATAGTACCTATAAATAACCACTGCTACTATATTTTCTAAGATACAAATTGGTCCAATTAAAAATACAGAGGAGGATCAATTTACTCAAAGAATAATTATTTTAGAGTTATTTTTCATCCTCATCGTTTATTTTCTGAAAATCTAATAATTATAATAAACAACTAATCTTAATCATATTATATGTCAAAAAAATTAATGATTAGAGTGAAAAGTAACTCTTTTAAAATTATTTTAAAATAAATTAATCTATCTTCATAGTTTTAAGATGATTCGGTAATTTAAGATGTGGTTCTAATTGATTTTAGGTATGGTCTGATTCATTTGGATTGTTCGCACACCCTTAAACTTGGAGGTTTGATAAGTCTTTCGATGAGCATCAGGCTTAAAGTGAAAAAAGTTATGTTGTTAGTCCACGTTTTGGTTATTTATGAAGGATCTTATACTATTATCTTCCATGGTTCATAGCTCTTCAAACTTGGAGTTCATATGAGCGTGTGAGCTTAAGGTAAGAGTTCTTCACTGATTTACAGATGCATTGAAAGGGTTCGAAGCTTACAAGCAACACCTTGCAACTAAAGCTAAGCTGACACCAAAATTAAAATGAAACGAAGAGACTACATTGTACAATATGCAGCAAGCTTACAAAGAAAATTAAGTACAACGCACTTGTTTTTTTGAATAAAACCTAGCTCTAACTAACCATTCTGTTAACTATTCGTATAGGTTGGATGCCATTAGGTTAAGTACTTCAGTTACTGATGAGTAGAACCTAAGAAAAACATTGGTGCAATTTTGTAAGAGATGAACTAATACAGTACAGTAAACTACAATAATGCGAAAACTTGAGTTAAAACTGAAAGAATAAAAAAGTACAAATTTTCTGCCTAAAAATTTCTACATGTAAACAGTCTGATAGAAAATTCTGGCACGACTGCAATTCGGAACCATGATACTCGCACCTTCATACCCTAAATCACTAACAGATGACAACAGCTCTAGTGAGACTCACCAATCACAACTGCACTAACAGAACTTCCAACGGTTATTGCAGACAACACAAGTGACATAGGTTGTCATAGGTTCATCAGCACTGCGAGTCTGCATTTGGTAATAGGTGGTCTTTCTTTGACCACATCGGCCACACTTAAATTGATCGGTTGTAGCTTTTGGCGGAGCTCCACGCTCACATTCAAACAAAGCTTTCTCTGTGATTTTCTGATATTCCTGCTTCCTTTGCTCACTAGCCATTTCTGCTGTGCTCATGTTGATCAGTTGCTCTGGCTCAACAACACCAAGCAGAACTTTTCTCCGGAAATCAGGGTTGTTAGAATCCTTAAGGTTAAACATTAAGGACCTATACTTGACCTTTTGCGCCCCATTAGAAGGGCCCCATTTTTCAAATAATACAGACTCCACTGTCACAGCAACACGGATAGGATCAGAATTATTGACTACACCTATAAGATCTTCATCAGCTTCTCCAGTGACCTTGGATAAAGCCTCGTGGAGAATTTCCCTTATTTTGTCTCGTGTTGCATCATTAGATTTAATCATAGTTTTTAGCTTTGGGGGAGCGGCAGAACTGGATGACATTTTCTTTGCTCCAAAAACTGGCTTTTCCTCCTTCGCTATCTTTTCCACCTTGACACTTGCAGCACGGTCAGTTTTCTCATTCTTGACATCATTTTGTACCTTTTTCATATCTTCTGAGCTTGACTTTGTTGTACCATTCCTATCAATTTTCTCAACCTTAACAGTTTCACCCTTTTCAACCTTTACCGAAGGACTCTTTTGCATTTTCCCAGCTTTAGATTTCTCCCCATTAGCCGACTCAACCTTACTATCAGGGCCCCCATTTTTATTTTTGCTTGTTTCCTTGATAATTATGCCTTTCCATATCTCAATTAGGTCAATAGCAAACGCCTTAATTTTCTGCCTAGGGTGCTTTGTCAGAACTTTAAGATGTTTACCCACCTGAAAAATTACATTAAAAAAATTAAACAAATCTTTCTGAAAATTACATTAAAAAAGTAAGACAAATCTTCAAAGTCTGAAATCAATACAGATTTGAGATCAGTTTAGTGTTCCGATATTTTTTTGGGGGGAGGAATGAAGCTTAAATGAAAAATGTATGATAAACCCATCCCTAACGTTTTTCCTCCCCAAGTTAAGACTCCCAATGATGAAAATGTAATGTTGTTCACAAACACAGAATCCAGCAACATAAAACTATCCATAAATGAACTTCTATATACTCTACAATTATTCTAGAAAATTTTATTTTTGTTAATCAAAATACTCAAGTTTCTACACTATCCAATTCTTTTTCATTTTGAACCACCTCTTTTACTTTTGCTTTAACTTAATTTGTTTATTTCCCCATTTCATCTCTGAACAGATGGAGCCTCCACTGTCACCTCCAGATCAAACAAGAACTTGGATTTTTTTTATAAAAAAAAAAAATCCAAATCAATTCTATTTTAAATGGGTTCCAATTGCGAGGCTTGATTTCAATGTCAAATCAAATAATTTCCAATTTAACTGATTCCAAACACAAATAAATACTGATTTCCATAATCCACCACAAATCTCATAACAATTATGTCATAGGTAACAAAAATTCAAAGTATGAAGTATACAAAACAGCAGGAACCACTAAAATACCTATTATATTAGTGGAAAAAAAATAAAACTGCTGATGAAATTTTCAAACTTCCTCATACTCTAGTGCACTATGCAGCACAAGTCAATAATGAATTTGGATCCTCTCTTATTGCTAAAGAGCATGACAGTTCATGTTGTTTTAAGAGAAAGCCCGAGCTTACTGTGTCAGGCCCACCATTACCAATTCAGGGTCTACAGATTCCACTCAAAGTAGTTTGCCATTATCTCTCATAAGCACGACAGTGTCATGTTTTGCAGGAAATGGAAATGATCCAAATCCTAACAGAAATTCCATAGCCATTAGCCAGCACTACCAAATAATAGATCCCAACTGCAAGGACAGCCTTGGGAAGCTATAACAATTTGTAGATTTATACAAACAGTAACCTTAGAACATTCGGTAACTTCAACTTCATTCTAACGTTCAGAGCAATACTAAAATTCTTCGGTTAACAAAGTTAGTCGAGAGAACACTAGCAAAACTTTTGTAACCTAACATTACCAAAACCTAGAAAAACAACTCTCTGAACATTGGTGGCATAAAAACCACACCTCATAACTATAAGACCCAATTTCTCTAATGCAGAAAATATTAGCCCAATCATCCCAAAAAACCTTGAGTAATGATTTAACAGAAATTCCAGCCTCCACCATCAAACACACTTAAAAAAAAAAGGTTTTTTATTCTTTCTACCACAAGCAATTTTACAGAACCTAAAAGTAAAAACCCCAAATGTTAAAAGAATACAAATCTATTTCTTAGTTCACATCACACACCACACACCACATACCACATTATACAACATTTAACGAGAGATTTATTCTGTTTACAATTGAACCCTAACCTTTACAAAATATCAAACATATCATATCACACAACCTAACAGTAATTGCATTTGTTTCACACAAACACAAAACCTCAAATTACCCATTTTTTTCCGCACTTTCTCCGCAAAAAATAATTTCATAATGAAAAAAACTCATCCAAAAACATCAACCAATCAAATCCCACAAAAACAAAACTTCAAAAAAAAAAAAACATAACAATAAAGAGAGGAAAAGAATGAGAGCAAAATAACCTGGGTGTTGACGAGAATCTTGTAATTAACGGGAAACTTCTTGAGCTGCTCGAGCGCATCGATGCATCGGCTTTCCTCATGTTTGCCGTCGCCGGAGATGGCCGCATCCGCTGCCTTCTTCGCCGCTTCGTACAATTCCACCAACTCCTTCTCCATTGAACCCAACCACTCTCTCCTCCTGAAAACAGAAAACCAATCAGATCAAAACCCCAAAGAAACAAAATAAATGAAAAAATAAAGAAAAGAAATTGGGGAACCAGACATTAGAGAAGAGAGTGAAAACTCACGAGAATGGAATGTGTTGTTGTTGTTGTCTCAAGCGGCTGCTGTGGTGTCACCAGTGAGAGGAAGACTCAACGTAGCACCTAGTGTCACATATAAACGGATGGATCATCATAGATCAAACAGATCCGACGGTTCGTGTTGCGTCTTGTGTGTATTAGGGGATCGAACATTCTCGATCCGGTAATTCAGATAATGTAAATATTGGGACTTGGGAGACTGTAAAGATTCTTTTTTTTTTTTTTTTAATAATGATATTTATAGGATATAGCCTCCACGGAAACAATGATTCAACCTCGTCGGAGATTCTGATTTACAAGCTATTCACACGATACAATTTATTTTATATCTAAATTTAAGATTCAAATTTTAAATATTTAATTAAGAGATATAAGTTATTATACTTAGTCAATTATTATTGTATTGTTTAATATTTGTTATAATCCAGTTTTAGAAAATAATTATTAATAATTACTCTGGAAAATTACTTGATTATTAAACATTATTAAAATATATTTGTAGTCATTTGTCTTTTTATTGATTGGTAGAAACTCAATTTAAAGTATACAAATATATTTGAGCTTATAATAAATGTTAATAGTAGATGGAAATTAAATTTTTATTTTGATAAATATAATTTAAATATATTAACAATATATTTTTTTAAAATGATTTGTAAATGATTGAGTGGATAAAAAATTTATAGAGCATATGAAAATCAAAGTCATTTAATATATACGGTATTGTATTAAAGTATTATTGCACAAAAATTATATTTTTACAGAGAATTCTTTTAAATTAATTATTTAGCACTGCTCATCTTTGAAATTTGACGATTATAAATTTTAAATGTAAATCATTAAGAAATATTTGAAAACATTATTTGCTTTGAAATATTATCTTTTCTGGTGGAAAGTTGGGATTGGAACGGGTCATAAGGCGTGTAAAATATGGTGGGCAGTTATATATATATATATATATATATATATATATACACACTCAATTTTGTTATCCTATTTTTGGGAGGATAGATGAATGAGAATATTTCTTTATAAAAAGAGTGTGAGCTCTAAACTGAAGCAAAGGTTTTTTTGTTTTCAGTATCTAGGAGGACACGGTAGGTAGGTAGTGTAGGTTTGGTATTTCTGTTATTTTGATTGCTTTTTTGGTGGAAATTTAGAACTTAAAGATACTTGGCGTCTGCACTTCACCTGTGTGCCATATGCATGCAATGCAAGGAGTTACCCCAAATTGGAATTTTGGAAAGGAAAACAGTACCGTCACTGCTTTCATTTCCACGACAAAATAAGCATCCTTGAATTTGAAGTGGGGAACTTAATTAAAACCCATTTTGGAAAAGAAAAATTAAATAAAAAGGAAATCATGTTAAATCAAAACTATGACCATCAGGTGCCAATCAAAATATCAAATGCATAAGCATGCAGAACCCCATCCAAACTATAAAATGTGCAACAACAAACCCCTCACCAAGTTATAGAAATTAGAAGGTCATGTGTTGTTCAAATAAATATGTTAGAATGTCATTGTTACACTTATTTTTTTAATAGAAATAGAATAACAAATGTTAATGGCATTTTATTTTTTACTCATTTGAAGTGTGCATGCCGGAATGTAGTAAATCATTGAAATATTTAATAATAATTAATCACGCGTAAAATAAATTAATCATGTTTACATAAATAATTAACCACAGTTGTTATTAGATGAATATTGGACGTACATATTTTAGATGTACAAATATCAATACTATTGCTTTAATATAAACATCACAATGATACAAATTATGATTATCATTTCACTGTAAGATAAAGATCTACGCATAAGATATTCTTCCTTTAGAAACGTCAAGGCTTAATATAATTGATAGATGATTGAGTTTCTTAAACATGCTCAGAAGAATTTGATTCCCTCGTTAGGCATATGAAAAAGATTTTGTTGAGAAAGATAAAATTTACTTTCATGATCTCTGCACTTCGAAGGTTAGTCTCATGATTTTTGACTATATGGATACATTGTTTCTAGAAAAAAAATAAAAGATACTCCCCCTTTGGCAGGATGGAGGGTGAATTGTAGGGGCCAGCCAAAGTGCATTAAATGCAACTTGCAAGCTTGTTGAAAATTTTACACTAACTTCTAAAGATGTGTAGCTCGTGGTACAAATAATTTTGAAAACTTTAGGCCCCATTCGGAGTGATTTCTCGTTTTTAGTTTTGAAAAATTTTAAAAATCAATTTTTTTAGTTTTGGGTTTCAATTTATTCTTTGTTTTTAGTTTTTTTTTAAATGTTACAAATTGAAAATAAAATGAGCCAATTGTTTTATTTTTTCCCTCTTTACCATGAAATAATGACGGTTGTAGAGGTAGCAAGGTGAGAGTGGCAACAATGACGGTGATAGCAATAAAGGTGATGTCAGTAGCAGTGATGACGGTGGTGGGGTGAAATAGTGACAATGAGATGATGGTGGTGGAATGGTGATGGTGACAGTAGTAGCGATGAAATGGTGATGTTGTGTTTTAAGACCGATCCAGTCGATTGGACCAGTTTGATCGCAACCCGGAGGTTTGGTGGGTTAAGTTGCTTTTCAGATCAACCATGCGTTGAGCCTAGTGCTACCTGATACAACCTGATTGAGATTGTAATTAAACAAGTGACCCACTGACTCATGCTAGGTCACGCTCAAGGGAGGAAACATGTTGGGTCAATTAAGGTTGGGTATAAAAATTTAATTTTTTTAATAAAGGGCTTGCAAGTCAATTAGTGATCTACTAGTTCAACTATTGACCAAGTAATCCAATGTCTTGACCAAGTTAATCACTAGTTTAACTTTTAAAATTGTCAGTGGTGGTGATTTAGAATAGTGACAATGGTGACAACAACGATGATGAAGGCGACAAAATGCTAGCCTTGGTGGTGGTGGTAGTAGTGAAATAGTGATAGTGGTGGCGATGATGTGATGTAGTGGCGGCAACGCTAGCAATAGTAGCAATAATGGTGACAGCAATAGTGGAATAGTGGTCACGATAATGGCAACGGTGGTGGTTGTGATAGAATAATAATGATGAAGATGACATCGACGTTGTAGTGACAATGCTAGCCGTGGCAGAGGCGGGGGAGATGATGGTGGTGATATAGTAATGATGGTTAAAAAAAAGTTTAAAACTAAAAATCAAATTCTCTTGATTTTGATAATGAATGCAAAATTATTTCAAAATTGAGTTAAAAATTAATTCAATTCCATTATTGTTGAACATGTTTTATTTTAAAAATTGCTTTTAAAAATAAAAGACCAACCACAATCACCCAAAATGGATCTTAATACTTTTGAAAACCTTGAAAATATTTTTAATTTACCCTTATATGTGAATTTGTTTAAACTTAAAAAAATCAAAATAAATATTTTTATATAAACATTTTTTTAAAAACATATATTTTTTTAATATAAATAAAAAATTATTTTTTAAATAGTTTAAACAAATTCACTAAAAAAATATAAAATTTCTTATTTTATTAAAATAAACATTTATTTTAACAAATTAGCTTAAACAAATTGACCATATATTTCTTTACACCATACCTTGAAATCCTCAAATATTTACACATAAAGGTAATAAGGGTAAAAAAATTAAAGATATATAAAAACATGATACAATGATATTCTAAACGTGAAAACATAATTAGAATATTATCTTTAAGGTTGTAGGATTTTTTCTGTAAATTACAAAGATTCCTCAATAATAATTACATAAGCTACATTAACATGTCTAAAATGGCTCTACAAAGAAAAAATTGAGTTTTCATTCTTAAAAATTTAAATCATGATTTAACGCATAATTGATTTAAAATAACTGAGTGAGTGATAAAAATAAGTGCAGGGTACCCCCACACATCAACTCATGGTCATTAAGGACTTTTTAGTCCTTAATCACCACAATTTGTATGTGTGGGTAAGGCTGCATAGTGCATACAATGACCATCCCCTATTCCTTCACAGTGAAGAGTTTCCAGCCATTGAGGTACGTTTGTTTTTTTTATGAATTATTTCGAACTGTGAATTTGTGATCCTTTATAGAAAGGTGAGAATTCCCATACATATTTTGCATTATCATCCTCAGCAAAGAATGCTATTGCCACAAATTCTATAGTTCACTCGTTCAACATGGCTGAGCAAGAAGCAAGATGATTAAAAACAGAAAATCTCCAAGTGAAAACCAGCATAGAACATTAAAATTAATATCCAAATTCATAACGTAATAAAGGTGCGAGAAGACCTCAGCAGAAAATAACATTATTCGACTGTTATTCTTTGACCCATTCTTGGCATTATCAAAAAATTCAAATCACTCTCTCAGATGCCAACTCATTTTTGCTCAGGATCTGGCTTCTCCAAGAATGTCTTCTTCAACCATCCCCATGGCTGTTAATGATTAAAACCAAAAAAAAAAAAAGTAATCAAGGCTGCATTCAGAATCAACCAGAAAATAGTTATGGATATGCATATGAAGCAAAATGTAGCACACAGACAAAATTACCAAAATAGAGAAAACCATGAATAGCCATGATATTAATACACAGACAGGAAGAAAATTAAGCCTGCTTCTTGCAACATCCTAAAGAAAGTTGGTCAAGAGCACTGAAACAGGCCCATGAAATTGGTTCTATTGAAAAACTGAACATATCCCACTTTATGTATATTTCGTTAGGCATTCTACATTCCTTTCGATACAGTTAACTACGTTTATCTTGTTCATCATGTAAAGTTACAGAGATTTGAAAAAAAAGGGTCATAAATCCCTATTACTGAGGTATATGCTACAAGGGGAAATAAGTAGAAAAATAAACACATGGGATGAGGATGACAAAATAGAAAATAAGGGGAATATTCATGTCATTAAGTCTGGAGCATAACCAAATCCTGAGCAGTGAAGGAATTGAGGGATGAGGAAGGTTGGAATTCATTTTGAGAGCAAACGAGGGAAGATAGGAAGTACAGGTAGCCATGATTTGAAGGGAAGAAGGAATGGGTTTGGGCTAGAGGTTCTGAGCATCAGCAAAACTCTAGATTTATCTTTTAATTTCTGCAATTTCTATTTGTGTAAGGTGCTAGTTTCCATTGTTTTTACCAGTAAAAATCAGTCCCTGTCAAAGGTTATTGACAAACATCATTAAAATCAAGATCTGTATCAAAGAGTTGGGGTCATTTTGTGGACCCAAGCACCATTGTCCCGCTCAATCACTCTTCATCCTTAAAGTTGAAGCAGGGGAACATGTATTTGAGACACCCATCAAAAGCAGGTCACATGAATAATTTTTTTGTTGGAACGTTGGAGTATAATTTGCAAAGAGAATATTTCCATCATCATCACACAAACAAAAACTACTAAACACATTTGGTCCACCACAAAATTTTATAAGGCACTACTTAAAAATATCAACCAAGCGACAATGAATCTTAAATAAACTAAGTGCTCACTGGTTTTAAAGTTTGGTATAACCCATTTTGATTTTTAAACTGTTGAATGTTATTCGTATGTGTGTCGAAATTAACTTTAACAAAAAAAATTACATTGAAACCAGTGTCAGACTGTAAAATTGATTTTAGATGGTAAACAAACATGCACTAAATTTTATGAAACTATTATTTAAATACTCGTATACCTTATTAAAAAATTCAGCAAGAAGAAAAGGGAAACCGAAACTCAAATGAAAAGGAAAAAAAATATTGGTATCTTTCTTTATTCCATTTCTGTCTTTCTTCATGTACATTGTTTGAGCACATGGATTCCGTCCCTCAATTATTTTCTTTTATGAATATTTTGCACGCTGAATTTTAAGAATGTAACAAAATCCCTCAAAGTTAAGAGTGAATTATACGCAATGGAGATCCAAACTTTCACGCAATTTATGACAAGACTGCACCTAAGAAGCCATTAACACAATCTCCAGCACGTGATTATAGAATCAATCAATCAGACAGCCACATCGGCGATCGATCGGGGAAAAGGAAAACGCTCCAAGATGTAAAATAAACACAATCTATAAAAAGCACAAAGTTGAGAATGCGAATTTATACGACGCAATCCGAATTAGGGTTTTTGAATAAGCTACATCGAAACAGAAATTCGAGAACTAAATTTCAGATCAGCATGTTAGGTCGCCGAATGCGAGGAGTCAAACAAGGCATAGGGCACAAATCCTTAAATCAGACATAATTTTCCAAAGCTAAAAATTAAAAAAAAATGAAAATCGTCATAACAGAGGGAGAAAAAGGGGGTTAACCTGAACGAGGTAGAGAGCGCCGGTGACGGCAGTAACGCCCCAGAAGGCGGCGGCTTTGACGTCGGTGGGTTGGAGACGGAGCCTCGCTGGTAAGCCGGCCATTTTCTAGATTCTCAAAGTCAATTCTCCAATCTCAACTGCGAAAGCGAACCCTAGAAACACCGCTTCTTCAATTTCAATTAACTCAAAGATCCGAGAATTATTTATTAGATGAAACAAACAATGTCGGATAATTTTCATTTTAATATTATTCTCTATAGAAAATTATTTAATCGCTTAAAGGTAAATGGTTAAGTAATTTTTGGTTATTAAATTTTTTTTTTCAAATATTAAAAGGCCGTGAAGATTATTTTCTAAAGTTACAGTAATTTTTTAATGTGATATCTAAAGTAAATATTTTTTTATCAGTGAATAATTATAAGAAAAATGTAACATGACTTATTAAAAAATAATAAAGTTTAAATAAAAGTACAATTTTTTATTTATGTGTAGATAATACTACTGTATTGATTAATTTTTTTGTTAAGGATTTACTTTTGTTTAAAAAAAACTAACTCTTTATTATAACTTTTTTATATTACTAAACACATAAAATTTGTATGGAATTATTTTACCTTCCATTGTGATTCTACGTGGTTGGAGCAAAATAGTCCCTTATTTGTGTCTTTAAAAAAATTACAAGTGCTTATTATTAAAAATTAATTAAAATATATTAATAATATAAGGATTTAATTAGAATATACTCGTGCTATAAAGATTTTTCACATTATCATCTAATATTGCATTATTATGTATGGTAAACTTATTAATTTTTATAATAATTATTTTAAAAATTATATTTAAAATATTTTAAATTAATTACTAATGTAAATTAATTTATACTAATAAATCATGATAATTAAACTAATAGTGAAAACACTTTAGAAAGTATGTCAAAATAAAGTTATATAAAGAAATTATAATTTTTTAATATGCAAGAAATTAACAATTCGTTGGAGTTGAACTAAACCTAAATTTTTTAAGTAATATTTTGGGTTTGAGCATTATAAATAAAATATGTAGTTGATAGAGATAATCTCTAAGTGACTAATTAAATCACCCAATATATATTAATTATTAATAAAATTGATAAATATTTTAAGCCAATAATGCGGTTAAAAAATGTAATAAAATATGGTTAAGTAGAAATTAATAGATTTTACCTTGTGTAGTATGAGTGCATGTTTCTAATGTGAAATTCATTATTAGGTTTAGGTTGGTTGTTGTTAATGTCGATTAGGCATGACAACTTTACCCACACTCGCCCCGCATGAAAAATTCGGGGACAAGGACGGTTTTGGTAATGTTGATATCCGTCCCGCCCCTGATCGCCAATGCTGCAGCTTGGTCCGCAGTCACACCTTCGTCCACCACTTGTGCCGTCGTGTGTTGTTAATTGTGCTACGCCACTCATGCACCCTCGTCGCCCTTCGCTCTGACCACTATCGCACTGACTTCGGTGCCATCCTCTTCGTGGGCACTTTCTTCTCTGCCCTGGTCGTCGACTTCATCGCCATCTACGGAGCGCCTTTCTCTGTCGATCTTGCTTTCTTCTACGTTTAGTTTGGGGTGGGGTGGAGTGGGGTGGAGCGGGGCGGGACGGGAAAAACTGACCCCGTCAGAGGTGGGGGTGAGGACAAATTTCTAGCCCCCATCGATTTTCGGGGGCGGAGGTGATTTTGAGAGGCGAGGGCGAGGACAGTATAAACAAAAACCACCCCCGTTGCCATGCCTAATGTTGATGGATGTTGCATTAGTGGTGTTTGTTTTTATGGTATCTTGCATTGGTGCTGGTGCACAAGAATATATAGCAAAGTATTCTTACTTCATATGATCCTAGCCTTACACAGAAATAAACATATGAAAAAGAAAAAGGAAATGAAATCATGTATATTCTCCACTTCACCTTAAATTAAAAAACAACACATAATTTAACTTTTCAAAATTATAATATACTCTCTTTTAGTTATTATTATTTTTATTGAACTATTATTTTAGTTAGAAGGAAAAAGGATAGCGCAAAACGATGTTAGATTTAGAATTACTTGTTTAGCCAATTCTTGTAAAAGAAGACAACGCCTTTATTATATATATATATATATATATTTTTTTTTTTTTTTTGTTTTTTTTTTTGGTTCGATAAGGCAGATCGTGGTTTAACAAAATTTGCTACAACGTTACCATCTTTTCATTGGGCTAACTGACGTAAGTTGTCCCATTCAATTTATAAATAGTAATTTAAGGAACAATAAAATATAGTCCATTTAATGCATGCTTTCAATAGAATTTTAATGAAATCAAACTCATTATTATTTAATTAGAAAACAGATCGAACTTGTATTTTGAGGACTTTTCATAATGCAATGAAAAGTATAGAAAATAATAGTAAGAGTGCAGGAAATTTTGCTCTCGGTCTAGAGTTGAGATCATCTTATGATGAACCTAAGGTCAGCCTAAGAGTTAAGTATTTGACCCAAAATTTGAGTTAGATTAAGATAGATTTGAGGTTAGTCCAAGAATCAAGTGTTTAACCTAGAGTATGGGCTTAGTCTACAATAGACCTATGGTCGATCCAATAGCTCAAGACTATTGCAGTCCTAGACCTTTGAGTTTGAAAGGCAAAGAGGGACAATCGGTATAAGGTATTCATCCTTAAATGTGATTTGCCTACTCAATCATCAGTCGACCTGAAATTGGCTAAAAAATCTCAAACGGTTCACAAGTATACAATTTTTTATATATTAAGTATGGAAATTATTTGATACTTGATTAAATAAATTCATTTTAACACATAATAGATATAAATCTGATCTATTCAGTACTTTTTAATTCAACGATTAAATTATTAAAATTTAACATATATAAAAAGATTAAATAATATAACTTTGTTTTAAGAATAATTTAAAAGATGACACGATCACCTATGGTGGGAGGAGATCTAACATATATAATTGCCGCACACACCATAGGTTGGGTTTGTGTGTCTGTAGTATATATTATAAGGGCTCAAAAGATGGGTAACCATCAACTAATAAACCAAAAGATGGTACGATCCACCAATGGTTGGAGCCCTGGAGGAAATGGCATAGATAATCGTAGGAGGATAAGTGGTTTGAGTTGGATTGAGTTTGGGTTGGATTGAGTTTTTTTTTTTTTATAATCCAATTCAACTTAATCTAATTTTAATTCAATTGGATTAACTATCAATGAGTCATTAAAAATTATTACTTCATTAAGTTTTGAATTTTTTTAAAGAAATTCTTAAATTCAAAAATAGTAAAGATATTTTTCTTTACAAAATAGTAATATATTTTTAAAAAACAATATTCATAAAACACTATAGTATTCATATAACAAACAGATAAAAAAAAGATAAACTATAATTATATACTCAAAGTATCATTCATAAAAATAATTACTTTAAAATAAACCAAAATAAAAACTTGTATTATCTTAAGATAAAAATGTATTAATTTGAGAATGAGATGTCCCTAGTTTAAAGTTTCTATTTTAGTAATTTAATTGCATGTGGGTTGGATTGAATTTGGTTGAATCAAAAACTCCAAATCAATCTAATCTAATTATTCAATCCAATTCATAAAAATCTAATTGGATTGGGTTAGATTGAACAGATTCTTAGACTAGATTTGATCTGTTTACACTCTAAATAATTGTCACACACAACACATTTAGGAGACAAAAAATATAATGTGAATTGAATGGTTAAAAAAATGAGAGAATTAGAGAAAGATTTTGAGTTCGAATAAAAACCTTAACAATTAACAATTGAAATCTACCAATAAAAAAAAACATTAGAGATCCTAAGAAACTCGGCTTTGCACAAACAAACCCCATTTTCAGTTGCAATCATGTGGCTGGTAGGCCCTGCAAATCCCATTGCCCATTTTGTAATTTGCAAATTTTAATGAGCCTCTGGCCAAGCAGTGTTGTGACCTCAACCATATAAATAACAATTATCTATTCTTGTATCATTGTTAGTTATTGCCTTTATCAATAACATTGCTGCACTGGTAGCTTGTACCAACTGGTATCATCCAATTTATATATTTTTAATGACCTATCTCGTTCATTAGTCAGTACACCAACAATTGATGATATTTTTAAGGGTGAAATATGTCTTTGGATATTTTTTCTTCTTTTGATAGTTTTCTTCAATATATTTGTGAGATTAACTTTTAAATAAAAATAACAATTAAGTAAAGTTTTTCATTGAACGGTGAAGTATAACCTAAAGAGAAAAGTTGTGCAAGATACTAAAAGAATAATTAAACTTATCATTTGTTATGTTTTTCAAATTTTATCTTTATATTTTTATAATGATACACATTTTATCTCGTATTTTTATATTATTACTCATTTTGATTCCATGTTTTGTAATATTGCATAGTTTTCTCTTTTAATGATACTCCCTATCATCAATTAAGCCTAATACTTGTACATATATTTTGTGATTTAAAACGCAAGCCTGTCTAAGGAGCATTGGGGCTTGAAAAATTATTTTAATATATACAATAATTTTATTTATTACATCAAATGACGGTTGTTTTTCGTTTTTGAAATTACCAAAAAAACTAAGGATTAAAACTGTTAACATTTAGTAATTTTAGAAGCTAATTAAAAAACACATAATTTTTTTATAACTAATTTAATGAATATTTTTTTTTCTATCAACATTATACGATATGACGTGTAATTGTACAGTCTTATTTTTGGCTGGCATCTGTGGAACGGTATGGAGAGAAAGGAGATAACAGTGGACAATATATTGGGATTTTATGAAGGGAGTCCACTGGAAACAGTTTACATAAGGAACACTTTTTGAAGGAATTTTTAAAGGAATATGGAGTACAATTTTTTTGAGCCGTAACTGTATATATAGTCATTTTAGCATGTGGGGTTTATTGACCATAATGTTTTGTTTTAGTCACAAAATTTCTGCATTATGCAGAGGGAGTCTGCATAATATACATAGGTTGGGCTCCTAATATACTCTGTAAAAGGGATGGTACAAGATAATACAATTTTTTTTTCTGATAAAAAAAAATACAGGGGTGGATCCCCAATCCCCCTCCCCCCTTTTAATTTATATATATAAGGGAGTAATAAAAAACTTAAAAGATTAAAGTTTGTTTAAGTTGGTGTAATCGGTGTGATGAAATTCGGTCTGATCCGATAGTCTAATCGAGTCGGTTACACTATTGAATTGGTTATGCAATTGATTTGGAATAATCCGGTCAAACTCGGTTGGATAGTTTATCGAATCCCGATTGGACTCATTCGATCCGGTCGATTTTATAATTTTTTTTAAAAAAATTGGATTTTTGTTTTTTAAAATTTTGAATTTTGGAATATGAATGAATTTTTCTTACTCAATAATGTTAGTTATATACTTATATATAATAGATACGTATATAATTTTGAATTTTTAATATATATCGAATCAAATTGATCAATTACTGATCCAATGATTAGACCATTGACCCAATAACTCATTACCTCGACCATATCAATGTTTTCCAAATATGGTTGTATTATTTATTTAGATAAAATTAATATAGAATTATGTAATAATATGATTTGTGATATTAACATACTCTTTTTATTCGCTCATTGAATTTCTTCAAGGGATAATAATTAATTACTATAATATTAAAATATCATTTATTGTAAAAAAAAAAATAAGATTATAAAAAATCAGGGCCCTCCCATCCCCTAACTATGAATGGAAATGGGTCATACTGTTTATCAGAGGTCTTTGGCCTGGCCTAACTTATTTATTATAAAGGTCAGAGTAAGGCTTTTTTAAAAATCTCTTTAAATAAAAAGGTCAGACTTAAGCTTTAAAAAAAGTCTGTTAGACCTATCAGGCTGACCTATTTAACATACACACACACACACACACATATATATATATATATATATATTAAAACTTAAAAATAATATGTTTATTTTTCTAAAAATATTTTTCCTTATTATGAAAGTGGACGATTAATCATTTCAAAAAATCACCTTGAAAATCTCATAAAATGATTATTATTTATTTGGAAATATAAGTAAGATGTTGAGACATTTTTTATTTAAAAAATATTTTTTTAACTTTCCTAAATTGATTTAAAGTGTTTTGTAAAATTAATTTTTCTATTAAAAATAGGCTTTTTAATAGGTTCATAGGTCTAACCAGACTTTTAAATAGGTCAGACCAAACCTAAAAAAAAAAGTCTATGACACGTAAATAAGTCAGATCAAGCTTTATATTTTTAAATTAGATCAAGGCCAAACCTAACCAAGCCTAACTTGTTTCCATCCTTATCCCTAATCTACATTCGTCCTGGCTAATTTATCTGAATCAAAACCATATTTAAACATTGTTATTAAAATGAATTGGATTGTTTGCACAAATTTTGTACTAATGACTTATAGACCATAGTCATAGTGATCCTATGTTAGCTCAGACAATATTTTTTTTATGATATTTAGGCAACATGAGCATAAAATAGGATAGCAGAAATGAAGATCTTAATGTAGATGTGTGGATATACGAAGATGGATAAGATAAGAAATGACGATATTCGAAGAAAGGTGTCAATGATACTGGTATGTGAAAAGATGAAGGAGCATAGATTGAAGTAGTTTGGGCACGTTATAAGACGACCACTTGATACTCCCATAAGAATAAGAGTTTGTTACCAATAGCTCGACACAAAGAGAGATAGATGTCGACACCAAACTTACCTGGGGAAAGGTAGTTAAACAAGATCTAATGGAGTGAGATATAAATTGACGGATGACATGTCTTAGGACGAAGTGGAAAAAAACTATAAGCTTGGTGGAGGGTTAAACCTATTAGTAATTCTATGTTCCAGTGATTTCCTTATTTTAGTTCTTTTCCTCATCTTTTCTCCCTTCTTTCTTTCACCCTTTCTTCTCTCTTTTATCTTATTTTCATTTTTTTCTTCCCCTCTCCCTTTCTCTTTTTGTCTCATTTACGATTTATCATTGAATTCATCTACCATCAATCCCAATTAACTTAAGTTAAAGGTGTTGTTGATAATTGATGATCACGATTAATGATTTGTGATATGTGTATAAAATAGACTTTTTACTACCTGTTCAATATCTCAAAAAAAAGTATTATCTGTATAAATTATACCAATAAGGGCAAATATAACAATTAAGATTTTTTATTCATTAATATATATATATATATATATATATATATAACATTTTGTAGTACACAAAATCTGATTTCTTTATCATTGGGAAAATATAGAACAAGAGGATAGTTTATTAATGGTTGAAGAACTTGTGAAAGAAAATTTGACTTGAGTGGACCTATGAGAAAATAATGGTTGAATAACTTGATTGAGAATATTAGTTTAAAATTTTCATATGCTAGAAAACTGGTCCAAAGAGTGGATATGTGAGAATACAGCCATGGAAAGATAAAAATATTTACTGTAGACTTGCATATGTAATAATATTAAATTCTGGAAATAATAAGGTCATCTGAAGATGTGACGATGTTAACTTTATGGACTAATTAAGTTATCTTGGTCAATTTTTACAACAATATTTAGGTGAAAGATTTTAATTAAGAAATAAATATAAATTCAAAAATATAATTAAAAATAATAATTTAAAATCTAATTAAAATTTATCAAATAATTTTAAAAATATATAAAATAACTTAACTTAAAACTAATATATATAAGTAAAAATATTATTTTTTAAAATTTAATGATGATATATTAATAATATAAAATTATTTTATATTATTATCAAATCATAAATAATTGTAGATATAATTTTTTAAATAATTATTATAAAAATTAATAAATTTATTATATATAATGAATTGTGATTAAATGATTATATATATATATATTTCACAAAGGTAAGCAGATAAAAACAAAACATAGTGAATTTGATAAGCATTAAAACGAGCAACGTGGTCGAGTACCACCCAAACAGTGACCTTTTTTACCCAATTGTATTAATAAAAATAAAAAACGGTTGTCACACGAAGAACAAAAAATAAAGAAATAGTAAATTTACAGAAGCGTCACCCTTGCATCATAGAAGCAACGTCATGGTTAGCTTTGTAAGCCAAGTTATTGTTTGTGGAAATTTATTTCTCTCCAACATTTCAACATCACTCTCTCCCTTCCCGACATTTTCCATTCACTTGTATCTCTCTTTCCTCGCAAAACCCCACCCCTTTCTTTCTTTCTTTCACTATTCCCCAGTCCAAAGCCAAACCAAAATTTCCAAGCAAAAATATATAACAAGTTAACAACTTCAACACACAACAGATCCTTAGCCACCAAGTAGAGACCGAATAATGAGTATTGTCTTCCCAAGAAGTTCCTCAGCAACAAAGAGGAAAAGGGTCATTAGAAATCTTGTTCAGGGTCGAGACTATGCCACTCAGCTCAATTTTCTGCTTCAGAAGCCTATTGGCCCTGATGGGTCTGTTTCAGCTAAGGAACTTGTGGCCAATGTGCTGAGATCTTTCGCTGAAACTCTCTCTGTGTTGACTTCTTCTTCCGAGGATGCAACAAGTGGTGATCATCATCATGACGAGATTGTTCATAATCTTGTAATTTCCGGAGAAGATGCCTCGCAGGTGGCAAGCATTGATCCGAGGTCTGAGGGTTCAACTGAGAGTAAGAAGGGATCAAAGGATCGGAGAGGGTCCTATAAAAGAAGGTCTTTTTTTTTTTTTCCTTTCTCCTTCTCCGATCTAAACTGATTTTTGGTTATGCATAAACTAATTTTAGTTTCCGGTAATTTTTTTCTCTGTCTTCTCTTAAGAATAGTTGTAGTGAAACTTATCTAAATGGGGTTATATTATTTGGATGTTGTTATCTAATAACTTCCTCAGTCAAGAAAGGTTGTGGTGACGGCTTCTATATAAAAAGAAAAGATTGTGTTGTCAGGAATTTGGGGTGATGCTGAGAGGATTTGGTGAATTGGGATGTGTACGGACAGTGTACTAGTTATAGTCATCTTATACATATCAGTAAAGATTATCTTTCTTGAACGGAAAAAAAAAAAAAAAGAAACATTGAAGCTTTGAGGTTAAGTTAATTGGACTTTTGGAATGTATATTTTAATAGTTGGAATTAATGTAGTGAGTTCTCATCCGTTTGATAGTGCTAGGAATTTTCAAGAGTTTTGCTTCAAGTGGGTCCCTTTATTTTAGCTTATAGTGGAGTGGCCTGCCTTGATATGATCGCATGGAACAATGCATATTTCACATAATTTATTTTTTTTATACTTTCCTTCATATTTATATTGAAAAATATATTTTTTTTCCTCTATCTCCTTTTTGTTTTTACCTTCGTGTTACATAATTTGATAATTTAATAATAAAAACAACGAGGAACGATTATTTTTTTTTTTTTGCATATTCTGATTCTCCAACAATGATATATTATCACACCAAATAGCATGCATGGTATATCTTAAATTGCTGCGCAGGAAGACTGAACAGACATGGACCATAGTTGCCCAAACTACTGATGATAATCATGCATGGAGAAAGTACGGACAAAAGGAAATCCTAAATTCTCAATTTCCCAGGTAATAATCATTTTCCATTTTTCTTGCAGTCTTTTTTTTTCCTACTAAGAAAAGACATTCACTCGTTTAATTTGTGCAAAAATTTCAGTACTCATCGTATTTTTCTATTTTTGGTTCCTTTCCTTTCTTTTCATTGCCAAAGAAAACAGGTTGAGCAACAGAGTGATTTTATATAGAAACATCATCTTAAAAAGAATATTAATTATAATTGGAAATGCTAGTAGAACACTTATTTTTCTGTGTTATTTCTGTTGCATGTATGAACATTTCCTTTTCTGATCTACCAAATGTAGAAACTAAACTCAAACACGGCAACTGGAAACTAATTAATGCAGAAACCCGAATTAGGAAACTTTGCTGTACACTGAGACTACTTCTTAGGACACTCAAATTTACCAGTACTTTCGTGGGCACAATGAGTTTAATTTGTTTCAAAAACTTGTCTTCTATTACTTTAAGTCGCCATTTCATTGATAAATGATTTTGCAGGAGTTACTTCAGGTGCACTAGGAAGTTTGAACAAGGTTGCCGAGCAACCAAACAAGTGCAACGGATACAAGAGAATCCTGATAGGTATAACATTACGTACATTGGCTTTCACACATGCAAAGATACCCTCAAGGCTCCACAAATGGTAACACATTCTGAAACTTGGGACTCATTTCTTGGTCCTGACTCAAATGATGTGCCAAATGAACATGGTTCCACTATTGGATCACAAAGCCTAATTGTAAAACAAGAATATCCCAACGATGAGACTGATCCAAGTGATCTAACAGATGCTAACTTTTGGTCTGATTTGAAGGATTTTGAACTATCCAATGACAAGCCTGCAGGTTTGAAAATAGCATCTGAAAATGCAGATACTGTGTATTCATGCACTGGCTCGAGAAGTTTGGACATGGATTTTGGGATATTCTCTTCTCATTTCTGCAGCACCGAGGACTTCCACTTTGATGAAAGCCAATTGCTTTAGTCACCTTCCTTAATCTTTAACCATGTATTGATCAGATTGAATATTTTTAGATTTTGCTTTTTCCAAGTTTCATGTACACTATGGAGATTGAGAATAATTAACTTTGATCATTCTCACATGTCACCATTCAGTCTGATGTAATGTATGTTAATGTCTGTCTGAAATGTGCTTTGAAAAGATTGATTCAATAACATAGACTGAGTCAATTGTGGGTGCTACATATATAAAACATGTGTGTGCATATATAGCTTCCTTTTCTTTTTGTCTCCTTGTAAGGCAGTGTCCTGCATGAGCCTATGAACCCACAGTGTGATTATTATAAAGGGTTATGGGACATGTACCTTGGTTCCAATTAGCCAAGTAATTAAGTGTAACACAGGAATTGATAAAATAAAATAAAATAAAATTTTGAATTTGATAGACTGCGGCTTTAGGCCTCTTATTCGTTTACATGTAAGGGTATTTGGATTAACTTCTCCATAGATATTTTTAGAAAAATAAAATAAAATGAGTTTCTCTTTATAAGTTAATTTGTGAAATTATCTGGTATTAACTTGTCTATATACTAATTTTTAATTTATGTATAAGCTAATTTTAAATTTCTAGAAAATTTATTTCATTTTCTCCTTATTTTCTTCTCAGTATTTATTGAATAATTTATCTAAATAGACCATAAGTCTATGAAAAATATTTTGAGTTTAATGAATTTTGTTGCCTTAGACTACATATCCAACAATAACAGTAAGATCTTATCCAATTAGGTGAAATTAACTATATGCATAAGGTGAGCTCATTCAACATACTTAAAAATCCAAACTACAAGAATATTATTTATCATAAGATTCATCTTGACATTTCTTTGATAATTATTTTTAGTATCTATCTCATCCTTTTTACAAGACTCGATACCATCCCATTATCCTAAAATATTTTTTTTTTCATGAAAATAAGTCAAACAAGCGTGTGGGTAGAAAAATGGATGTGAACTATGATGGGCATGGAATTAAACAGAGGATTTGGCAAAGCAAAACATGATATTGTTTTGAACTAATTAGTCACGCACACACCGGCTGTGATGTTCAGCGCAAAGACATGGAGACTTTAGCCAGTGGGACAGAAATGTCGCCAATAAGTGGAGTCCAAGGACATATGCTTAATGAGAAGGCAATTCATGGGTGTAAGATACATAATCAGACAAACAAAACTAGCTGTATCTCAAGCTATAGCTAATGAACGAAATGGGTCTTTTTCAAGAACTATAGTACATTGTTGAAGACTTTGTTTTGATTCTACCTTTGGAATCTCTTCATAACGCAAGACTCCTTCCCCAACACGAAATAGCGATGGGAAAAAGACAATTATTGCCCTGGAAAGGAAATAATAAAAGTAGTACATGGTTTCCAGATGTATTTTGCTTAAATCAATGCCTTTAATTTTTTATTTTTTTTGTAAATATACATGCTTTCAATTATAAAGACTATTTTTTACTTTTCTATTGAAGACCTACAGTTATACTCAAGTGGTGCGCGCCTGTTTGTAAAGATAAATGTAAAATTAGGGCCAACGATAAAACGTATTATATTTTTTCTTACGACTTATCCAATAATTAATAAAATGTTTAATCAAATTTAAAATATATTTAGATGAAAAAAATGAGAAAAAATAAAATACATAAAAAACATGAAAAGAAGAGAATATAAATAAAAAAGAATAATATTATTCAATAAATTGGAGGAAAATAAATATAAAACAAATAATTATCATTTCCCCTTACTTTACACATGGAAATAAAAGGAGACAAGGATTATGGCTGCTAAAAGAACTAATTTTAAAAAAATAACTATAATTATAACTAATTTTATGTAACTAATTATGTAAAAATAGTTATAAAACTATAATTATAACTAGTTTTATATTTATTTTAAATAACCTACTTTTATTTAAACATATTTATAATTATAAAATTATAACTAATCTTATACAAATGATTATTTTAAATAATTTATTTTTATTCATTCATAATCAATTATTTAATTAATTTTAAATATAACTTGTTATATAACTGATTATATAACTAATTCATAATCAATTATATAACTATACTTTAAAAATAACAATTGATTATATCAAATTATAATTAATTATATAAAAATCGTTATGTTATAATTATAATATTCACTTATAATCTATTATTTATTAGTTATGATTATAATGATTTAAATATCGAAACCTTGAAACAACCTCACAAGGATAACATTGAAACAATTGTAAGTGCTAGTAGTTGAGTTCACCAAAAAAGTACTAGTAGTTGGTTTTCATGTGAGAGGAGCGGATAGATTTTGATGGATCCCATGTGCTCGGTTTTCTTTTCATGCGAAGAGCTCGTAGAATGGATCAATAGAAGTGCTCTCTCAGTGCCACAATATGTAAAAAGATAAAATAAATTGAAAATTGAAAGTTATTTTTTCTTTTTAAGTAAGGAAAGTTGTTTAAAGAGGTAATCCATTTGAAGCTAAATAATATAATTAGATAGGATAAAAATAATTAAAATTTACTTATATAATAATAAAATCATCCAATTCCAATCGTTCCTTTGTTTGGTTAGTCAAAGACAGATTTCTACAAAAATACTAACCTAGCTCAAAGATAATGGTAAGTGAATATATATGGTATCTTACTTGCTTTCCTTCTACTTCCTGCTTGTGTTTTCATGTGTGAATGCGCGTGTGTTTTTTAATGGCAAAGACCAAAGAGTGCTTCATTTGATCTCTTTAACTTTTACCTCTTTTACGAATAGTATTCTAAATTTTATTTTATTTTAATTAATTGATTCTTAAATAAATGTCTATAAGTCATTTATTATAATTTTGTTGTCAATTAATTAGAATAAATTAAGTATAAATAATTATTTTCATCCCTGAATGTGTAGAACACTTACAAATTCATCACCGAAAGATAAAAATTCAAATTTTAGTTCCCAGAAAATAAAAAAAGTGCAACAAATCTTTTGATAAGTTAACTTTCGTTATTACTGTTAATGAAATACACACTCTACAAATTTAGGGATGAAATTGGTTGTTTACTCAAAATATAATTTAATCTTCATCTTCCCCCTTTTTAATTGTCGTAAATATAACATTACAATAAACACTTAAAAAATAAAAAAATAATCCTAAATTAGAATAAACATAATATTTACTAATAAGTATAATTTATTCCGGAGCTAAAAACAAAACTTTGGTTAACATCAGGATTAGGTTGAGCTCCTTTTCTGCTCGCCACTCCCTGCTAGAGATATTAGAAGAAAAATAAGATGCAAGTAAGATTAAAATTAAGGAATGTGAGTGTCAATATAATTAAAAAAATCGTTAATTTAAAAAGAAAAATGTTAGACATCAAAAATCTTTTTCTAGTAATAAGTCATCACGTACTGAAGTTATACACTAATTCATTATTCGTTGATTATATAATTGGATTAACCAATTATATAATTCTCAGTAAAATTATATATATTCTGCTTCCTGGTGTAATGGTTGCCCTTTTTAAGCAGCCAAACTAATCTTCATCTCTTGTTCTATTCAATTTTTGGATCACTTTTATCTCAGCGGGAGAGAAGAGAAATTCCATGCTGTTATTACCACTGCTGCTACCAGAGTTGAACATAGCATCAGCCATATCCACCACAGGATAATCAGCACCGTATCTTGAAGTGGAGGCTCCACCACTGCCACTGCTGGCGGCGGTGCCGCCTCCGCCACCAGGTTCGAGGCTGAGGTTCATTGTAGGAGACAACTGAGAGGAAATGGTGTTACTATTATTTTGTGATATGTCCACCAGTAGTTGTTGCAGTGGAACTGATGATGGTGCTGTGGAGGACATGTGGCATGTGTGGTTTCCTCTGTATGTTACTTCGAATATGTTAGGGTTGTGATCAAGTCTTTGCACTTGCTTCTTGGCTTGGCATTCATATAACTTTCGGTGTGTGCACCTGTAGTAACTCCTGAGAAGGAATAAATAACCATTTCCAATCAAGAAAAAGAAGTAACATTATCTATATAAAGTTAATCTACTAAATAGTTTTTCTTTTCTTTTTTATCCACAAAATATTAATGTTAGTTTATTAATTTGATTAAAAATGTCATGTCAGGATTTAAACTCATGACTTCTATTCCCTCTCTTCTTACTTTATTCTTTCCCAAATTAAGAGTATGTTAACTTACGAAAATATAAGTAAAAAGTATTTAATAAAAACAATCATTAGGGTTGTTGTTAAAAGTATTGTTACTTGTAGTATTTTTAAGACACCAATCAAACAAGACTGGATGATTGATTAAGTCATGATAAGGAATTTTCAATGTGATTTTCTTTGTCGGGATTGATACAATACTAGTTGAGTAGTTGTAAATATAAAAAAGAAACATTTGTCTTGTTCGATCAATTTCCAAATCAAGTGGTCACTGCATGCCATGAATTAAATGGCATGCCAGAGAAATGCCTCAACCTCTTGTTATTCATTACGTGAGACTGTGGGGAGGAGTTATACACTTCTGGGGTATTTCGGACTTTTCTGACTGGAGCAAGAAATCTCAAAATGAAATTAAGTGTGGCATAAACTACTAGTTAATATATAGATAGTGTATATAAGTTTACAACATCAAAAGGGACGTGTTATTTGGGCGTTTCAATGTTGGCTGGTAGATGCCCTTGATATAAGTTTTTTTATTTTATTTTATTTTATTTTAGAAGTTAAGATGTCCTTGATATAAGTTGCATTAATAAGTTGAATTGATCAATCGTGTAATTAATTTACCAATTGATCAAGTCGTGCGATTAATTTATCAATAATAATATCACCAACCATACCTTGGGTACTTGGAGCCAAGTATTTCTTTCTGGCCATATTTCCTCCAAGTGTAACCATCCTCCGGTGGCATCTCCGTGTTTCCAAACTGTGGGGCAGGAACCATCATTTTTCTCTTCTCTTGATTAGCTTCCCTGCTTCTAGTTAATGTATATATTAATAATTAAGAGATATAATCATCATAAAGGATAAAAATATAATGTCGTCTAAGAAACTACTTTGTAAAAGCCATTAATTTATTGTACTGTTCAATATAGGGTTGTCAAAATTATAGTACAAGATAATATTGTTAATTAACCAACAGTGTAGTTGATAAGAGGTATCTATGTGACTTGTTGCCTAATTACCAAGAAAGATGTTGGAAATTTTCGTTATACTTTAAGCTAGCCAGTACCCATTCGGATACATCTCAATAATCGAGTACGGTCTACAATAAACTAAAGCTAGCTAGCCGGCTGGAAATAACCTAAAAGCTTCCACTAGTGAACTTTTGTTTTCTTCCTTTTTTTTTTCTTCCTTTTAATCATTGTCGGTGGTTGTATATGTGTAACAGTGTAAGTCATCTACAATTCATGAGGATGGACATAAGCTCTAGCTTCTGCATTTCATTATATCCATAATTTGATAAAACTTATTGAACTGCATCCGTTAAAATGTCGTTGATATATATACTTCTAAATTGTAATAAAATTGATTTCGCAGCATTTATTGAGGAAAATATTGCTATTTTTTACTTTTCCTTTTCCAATATCATGACATTCAGATTAAATACCTTTTGTGTTTCTTGAATACTGCATCTCCTCCCTTTTGTATTCAATCATGATTGTTTTACATAATTTTTTTATTACAGATCCCTTTACATCTCCCTTAAAAATAGTCTCTTTCACTCCTTTTTCTCCTTTATTCTTTTAAACCTAAACCCACCATTTATCACACTCACAAATTTTTTCATTTATCTTGCACTTTTCTATTTATTTCTTCTATAAACTATCCATCACACATCTATTATCCTATACCCCTAATTAAGTGCATAGTTGTGAAATTTGATTTAGTCATTCATCCAGTAATTGATCTAGTTTGACTTAGTATATGTTAAAAATTTAAAATTATATATGTATCTATTATATATAAATATATAATTAACATTATTTGAATAAGAAAAATTCATTCATACTCCAAAATCCAAAATAATAAATAAAAATAATGCAAAATCCAAAATTCAATTTTAAAAAATAAAATAAAAAAAATCCAAAAGTAATTTTTTTTCTATAAAATCGGTTAGGTCATACCAGTTCAACTAGGATCCAGTAACCTACCCGATCGGGTTCGACCAGATCATTCTGGATCAATTGCATGATCTGTCCAATAGTAAAATGGTACCGGTTAAATCACCAGGTCTCGGTTAGACCGTTCCAATCGATTGAACCGAACCAAATTTCAAATACTTGGAAAAAAAATTGGATCTCTATCACATAAATCAATATTTTATCACAAGGGTGTTAGCAAATTGACAAATGATGCAAACACTTTGAAAAAAGAGAAAGAGGTAATAAAGAGAGAAAGATAGATGTAATAAGTAATATAATTAGCAGGCAAAGTAATATTGATGCTCCTTTATGTATCTTTTTCATGGGTCTTTCTTTTGGTACACATTGTGTTTAAAATCAAAGGCAATTTTTTATTTATAAAATTTTTGCTTATAAAAAAAGTACATATAATTCGGTAAAAAGAAAATGAAGAGTATTAATTAAGTGTATGGATGCCCATGAAGCCTAAATACCACTTTCTACGACACACTTGCAGGTTAAGAAACTTAAGATGGCATGGTGGTTTATTTGGTTAATTTGTTATGATCTCTATGGTTACATAGAAATAGTTATATTCCAAAATGATGCTCTTAATCTTGAATTTATTTGAGTTGATGATAAAATTTAGACATTGGGTGGTTAAATTGTCTAGCTAGTAAGAAGAATAATTTTTCCTTTTCGTTTAACTATAAATGGTTAATGAATTTCATGGAATGCTTAGGTTAGAAAGTGTAAGGGATGTAGTAATACTACATGGTCGAAATTATGCAGGGTGGGAATACTGGCAGTCATTACATACATGTTCATTATAATCACTCTGGAAAATTATTGTAATGTGCTCAGCGATGTTCACTTTTTTCCCACTCTCTAGGCTGTCATTTCAAGCAAGAACCCTAATCCTTTTCCACTCTACTACCACTATTTCATCTCCTTCTCAATTCTCAAATACCTCAATTTATTTTTAGTTCAATATAAATTTTGCATACAACCTAGTTACCCGTGGTGCAAGGCAGTACTGTATGCACCAGAAGAAACCCGTTATTAGCTAATAATTATAGTAACTAGTTTCAATCACACGTACTCATGAATCACCATCATCAATCAAGCAATCATAATCATACAAAAGTGAAATTAAAGACTATTGAAGTGTAACAACATATGTTATAGTGATCAAACGAATAATTAAACCTATGTATAATTAATATACCTTTTTGATGGCCGCGAGGGTGACGCGTGGATTCCCTGCACTTCTCCTTCAGATCCCTGGTTTCTCTCTGAGTCTTCCCCATCTTTCCCTCCCATTTCACCAATCTGCTGCAGGGTGCTCCTTGCAGCATGAAACTGATGCATTTGAAACAACTGATCCATTGTTAGTGCATGACTAGACCTTAGCCCTTCCTGCATTAGAGTAGCATCCATCTGAGACTGCTGTGTGGTCGTTTCATGAACCAACGTTGGAGGAGATTCGTCCGAGGTTTGGTTCTGTCGGTAGAATATTAACATCTTTTCCTTGGCACCATTGAGAGCCTCAGTTATCTGATCAATGGACAAGGACAGCATAGCTGGTTGGTTCACCAAGTTGGGTAGGTCTTGTTCAAGGTTTTGGGCCAATACACAAGCGCGTCGAATCGAATTTATTACCTCTTCCATAATTGTTTCTAATTGTAGTTGTGGTTTGTGTTTTTCATGGGGTTGGTTAAAAATAAACAAAGGGTTATAATTATATTTATACGTTTAA
This sequence comes from Glycine tomentella, assembly GCA_007407185.1. Taxonomy (NCBI): domain Eukaryota; kingdom Viridiplantae; phylum Streptophyta; class Magnoliopsida; order Fabales; family Fabaceae; genus Glycine; species Glycine tomentella. The sequence continues at coordinate 443,163 of PYAF01000745.1, read as the reverse complement.
TTTTGCTGTCAAAACTGAAAGCTTCGTGCTAAGTTTCTGCGTTGGTGCTGTGGTGTAAGGAAAAATCGAAGCAATAATATAAAGAGAACATGCATATATGTTTCCATTTACACGGCGCTGAAAAAAAGGGTGTGTGGAAACGACGACTTGGTCGTTGGTCGTTAATTAAGAACTGTAGCTACTTGGAATTTCAAACTTGATGATCTTTTCCTTGGGTCTAGACGAATACCCCATTTGCCCCATTGAAACGATTACTTTTTTGGACCCCTTAGATGAATATTCTAGGTTTTCCCAACTTGGAAATTTTCTTCTCGGCGTACACTATGCGATTGTTAATTAATTCCTACGTTCTTGGAACGATCCTTTAATCTCACTTCTTAGTATATATATATATATATATATATATATACTCGGTTCGGTTGACAAATTAATTGGACAAGACATAGTTTCATTATATTTCAACATAAAAAATTGATGGGTGCATGCATAATATTCTTTTTCTTTATATCTTTTATATATATATATATATATATATATATAGATATATATATATATATATATATATATTAATAGTTTGTTATTAACACAGTGCTTTAACACAAAACCATTTCATGACAATGTAAATTTAGAAATGTGACATTTCTTTGTTTTTTACAGGCTTAAAAAAATTGTGGCTTGTGGGTATTATTGATTCATAAAGAAATAATATTACCTTACCATGCTTTATTTGTATTCTATCAGAGAGGAGTGGCCATGCAGCACCCGCATGAAAATATGAAAAGTTATTTTTTAAAATTAAGTATTAACTTCCATTTTCAATTGAATCAAGAAAAATATTATTAACTCTGGCATTCCTATATGAATGTCATTCCTGGTAATGAAGAAAAATATTATTAACTATGGCATTCCTATATGAATGTCATTCCTGGTAATGTAATAATATATTTTGAAATAACCATTGATTACCTAATTGTCAAATTTAATCAAATAATACATTTAATGATATTTAATGAAACATATATATTTTAATATTTTATCAATCCAATTATTCAACTTAAAAAGATCAAATTTACAATATTTAATATAAATTAAAATTTAATTGATACATCTTCACATTATTTTATTTTAATGTACAATATGGTATTTAAAATATAGGTAAATATTATTATTATATTGAATATTACTAAATATTTAAATCATAAATATTGATATTTATGATGACCATTAAAGTATTACTCACATAATTTAAATGTATTTTTTATATAAGGTTATGAAAAAAAAATCATTAGTTTGGGCAATTGGTTAATCGCACACACATTTAATTTTTAGAAGTTATTATTCTTAGGGTTCTGAACAAATATTAAAATAAAATTTTATGTTTTTCCTAATTAAAAAATATTTAATTATTATATATTTTATAAACTTTTTTAAATTAAAAATAAGTTTTTTATTAAAAAAAAAAAACAAACAGTCTCTATTGGTTGTTCATGCTATTTTAGTTGATTCCAATTTCCAAATAACTGGTACGCGCGTAACTTGAGTAAAAAAATTGAAGAGCAAAGAATTACTTACTAGGTTTCACTTTATTAAATTACAAATCACGAACATAGACATGATCGAGATCAGCCCGTGTAACACATGTTAAGGAGTTAAATTTATAAGAGTTTTTTTTTTTTTTTAGGGAAATTTATAAGATTTTAAAAAGCCAATACTAGGAGCGTAATTTTTTTTTCCACACAGTCAACTTAACTAATTAAATATTATTTTTATTATAATATTAAAACTTCTAAGATAGTTATTTTATAAAAAATTAATAAATTTTAAATATAAATTAGATAACAATATACAATTTTATTGTACTAGAAGTATATATACTATTGAATTGTTCCACTTATAAACCAATAAGCCCAGGTCAATTCTTGTTAAGAAAATAAAAAGGTCAATTGAGATGGACCCATGCATTTGATAGGTTGTGTAACTAATTACCAATCCTCTAGAACAACTAAGTGCTTCCCTACCACGTGTGAGTTGAAGTTGAGTTAACTAAGTTTTCTATTATGTTAAAAAAAACCACTTAACCAAAACATGGAGGGTAAACTTTAGCTTTACTTGGGCACGATATAGCCTACGCTTTGTAATTTCTGTTTGTTTTGTCTTTTATTTCCTACGTACATTACCAAAAAAAAAAAAAAAAAGTGTAAAGACTAAAAAGCTCCATTAAGAAGTCTAAACTTACCCATAACTAAATGTTTCTAATCATACCGTCAATGCTAGTTAAGTTTAGAGTGTAATATCTTTTTAAAAAATAAAATAAATTTGTTTTAATAACTATCAGTCAACTATTAGGTCAGGGGCCGTTGCAATTTTGATAGCTTGGACCAAAGAAATACAGTATTTATAGAATATTAATCTTTATTGTGTGTAATTTTGATATATTATCAATGTAAAGATTTTCATCATATCAATTAGTTAATAATAATTATATATAAATTTTTAAGTAATTATTATACAACTTAATAATTTTTAATAATATGAAAGTCCATAATTAGTTGTCAGTGTAATTTTTTATTTCAATTAAATTCATATTTATTTATGTGAAATGTATTCTTTTCTATTATTTATGTTATCTTCTTCCTTGATTTTTTTTAAACATTTTCATATACGGTTAAAATCATAATGAATTTAATAGCTTTTTTTGTCAATGCATAGCCTACCAAGTATCAATATATATATATATATATATATATATATATATATATATATATCTCCCCTACTAAGTTAAGAAATTTATCGTTAAAAATGCAAATATAAATAATATATAATTATATAATATAAATATATACACAAATAACCATCGTATTTTGCACGGACTTTTGTGCTAATTAAATACATAGATTACTAATTAAAAATGATAGACCGATTCAATAAATATCCAAAAGAAAGAAAATTAAGTATTTTATACGATGAATTTAGGACTTTTTTCTAAACGAAGATGATGTCATAGTTGTTATTCCATGTAGACGTATAATTATAATTAGTACAGGGTTTGTTCTGTGTATTGATTATCAATGAAAAAGAATATCTCAATGGCCATTTTATCTTCTCTTAGCATATAATGGTAATCTTCGTAATATAGTGAGTAGTTGTTTTTTTCACTGTTTTGAAAATTGGATCCAATGGATCGGTTAGACCAAAAACTACTATACTACTTGAACTAGCCAGTGTCTGGTTCAAATAAACCACTGAACCGACTTATAGACAAACCAAATAAAGAACCAAAAAAAATCAGACAAAATGTGAAAAAATCGATGAAAACCAATGAAGAACCGATAGAAAACTGATATATATCTGGTCAATACAAAAATGCTTAATTCAGTGTTATTTGATTTTTTTTCTTGAAAAAAAAATGAAAAAAGCTACAGTATTTATCATTTCCTTTTTATTTTTAGAGATAAACTTGATTTTAATGGACATTATCGTTTGAAATTTAGACCTAAATATTATAATGTATAATATGTATTTGATTTGAACTTATATATGTACTTTAAGAACTCATTTGATGTTGAAAATACCATACATTATGATAGGATATATGGACATGATAAGAGTATAAAATTATATATTAGTTTTTGATGTCATAAAATTATGATATTTTATATGTTTCTTTAATACTATTTAATTTATCAGTACAAAAAAAATACTATTTAATTTTTGTATTATAAAATTTTAATATTATTTTATTAATATCACTTTATAATTTTTTTCACTGAATAATATTTATATCATTTAATTATAAATCAAATTCTTAATTAACCTAAGAAATTACATGATTAAAAATATAGAAATCAAGAAAGTATAGAGATCATGATACAATAGAGTTATTCTTGCTAACTCATGAGTAATTCCATTAGCAATGTATGTCTTGATTGGTTAAAAAAACATTAGTTTTTTTTTTTAATAAAAAAAACTCCAACTGAATTTATTTTTTAACCGAGTGTTTAGAGTAAGTTATTAATTAGTAGTATTTGACTATGAAGGTAGCTTAAGGAGCAAGACAATGTTCATAATGTAGATAACAACGGGGCGAAATGATTTAAAAGCTATAATTTTGTTTCTAAATTATCAAATGGGATAAAATTTAAATAAATATTTAAAAAGGGTAAAACTTATGATATTTCACATTTTTTTAAGTTCAAAGTCATAAAAATTTTGTTTCTTTTTTTTCCTACTGAAACCATAAAAAAATTTATGACTTTTTATTTTTATATTTTTATATTGTTTATTTAATATTTTTTATATTTTTGTATATTATTTTTATCTAATATTTTCTATATTTTTTATTTAATCTATTTTTTATATTTTATTTAATATTTTTATATATTTTCCTAATTAAAATACATTCGAAACGAATTCGATTTTAAAATCGTACATCCATTTAATCAATACTTCATTTATAGAAAATATATTAAATAAAATTAAAAACAATATA
>PYAF01000745.1:406251-438574 GCA_007407185.1 Glycine tomentella | reverse complement strand
TTAAATAAAATTAAAAACAATATACAAATCATATATTTTATTTAAATTAATATTTTATTTTTATTTAATATTTTATATTATTTTATTTAATATTTTTCTATTGTTTAATTTAATATATTTTTTTATAAATGAAACACTAATAAAATAAAATTATGATTATATATACGAGTTTAAAGTCAAACTCGTTAAAATATATTAAAATTAAAAAATTAACATTAGGAAAAAATATTAAATAAAAATAATGTACAAAAATATAAAATATAAAATAAAATAATATATAAAAATATTTATTTAAATAAAATTATTTACACTTTAAAGTCATAATAAATAATTTACGATTTTATAGTTGAATATAAAAAACTTTAAAAATCATAAATTATTTAAGACTTCAATAAAAAAAATTAGAACTTTAAACTCAAAAATTATAAAATATCTTACAATTTATCCTTTTTGAATATTTATTTAAAATTTATCTCTGCTTAATAATTTATGAAAAAAAATAATATGCCTGATCGATTTGGCCATAACTAGCGTTCTAGGGGTCTACAAGAGTAGACTCAAGGCTCTGTATTTATGTGAAAGTGGTGATCAGCCAGCTTTCTGGTTTGGACCTTCTTTCTTTGGGCCCCACTGCACCACCAATTCCAAACAAATGGGAATACTATCTTTCTATTAACAACATATGCTTCCAAATTGTCTGATTGATCTGTTTATTGGAAAGGGGTCAAACGTCCATTACTGCTTGATGCCCGTTCAAGTGTCCAACCTTAAGCTTATTGTTGTCAAAGTCAACTGAGACATATTATGAACAATATCATGCATTCCTTAAGCTACCTTCATACTAAAATAATAACTGATATATATATATATATATATATATATATTATTTTTTGAATCCTTACAAAATAAGTGAGTTTTGATTTTAGATTTTATAAAAAAAAAAACAGTTTCCGTCCTTCAAAAAGTTTAAATAATTAATTTTTCCTCTACTATTTATTAACATTTGTCAATTATTTATGCGTTTAACGAAAATTTAAATAATAATTTCAAATGATATCCACTAATGTATGTAGTTTTATGACAGCAAACGATACCTTTAACTATTCTTTTTCTAGGTTATTAAAATAAATGTTATTTATTTACATTAAAATTAAGGTTAATATAAAAATATTGATTTCATATTTTAGAAAAATAAAAATTAAAGAAAAATATTTTACAAAGATAAAATTAAAAATAAATGTTATTTATTTACATTAAAATTAAGGTTAATATAAAAATATTGATTTCATATTTTAGAAAAATAAAAATTAAAGAAAAATATTTTACAAAGATAAAATTAAAATTTGATTATTTCATAAGGATTAAAACATTTATTTCAAATTTTAGAAGAATGGAAAAGAGAGGAAAGTTACAAATTTAATCTAACCATTATATTATTACAGCTGCATGAGTCTGATATTCTATTACGGCTGATATTAATTGTATAGAGTTGGACTCATGTACACAAGTTGATTGTCTCTAGTAATAAAATCGTTGGTGAGAATTTTCTTTATTATTTCTTTTTTTTGTGTAAAGGAGGAGACAAAGACGGGGCAGCAAAACAAGGTGCCGCAATATGTTTGGTTGGTGCCGCCATAAGAATTGAGAAACAACTGATTTAAGAAAAATATGAAAAAGGTGAATCACCATTATTTTTATTAAATCGAGATGAAGTGGATTTTTTTTTATTTATAAAAATGGTCTCTAAGAAATGAGTTAAGATCTAGGAGTTTGATTATATAAAAAAGGATGGACACTGCATTCCACTGCAATTTTTATTTTTTTGGTTTTAAAGAGAGAAATCAAACATTGGATAATAGAAATTAAAGGTTACAACAATTTACATACACGATTCAATTAACTTAGACCCTTTTAGTATTCCACGTCACTCTTGATATATTCATAAAAGTAGTAATCTTATAGTTAAAATATTTCTTCTACCCTTATAAAATAAGAAATTGTCAAAAACCTTTTACAAACTAATAGAAAATCATTTTTAACCTCTATATTTTTCTTTATTTAAACAATAGTTAAATCATTATTGCATATTCATTGATCATAAACTACATAAAAATAGCTCTTAGAGGATTTAACAATTGTTATATAATTATCCGTAACTATTTATCATAAAGTTAAAGTTTATTGAAAAAGAATCACGGTGGAATGTTCCTTATAGATAATATATTAATAATGAAAAATTATCTCTGCCTAATTATTAAACACTAAGCAAGAATGTAAAAAAATATAATAATGTATAAGAATTATAATAAAAGGTAGGTATAGTTCAGTGGTTAGTAGGGAAAAGAGAGTCTCTACATTTTTTATTATTATAAAATAAAACATAATAAGAGATTGAAGAGGAGGGAGAGAGACATCGAGGAAGTTGAATAGAAAATAAGAGTAGTATATAATTAACTTTATAAAATAAGAGTGTGTAACTTAAAGCTATTTTAGTTTAAAAAATAAATAAATAAAAGCAAAAACCAAATATCCTATTACCTTTATTAGTTATAGATAAGCTAGGTTCCACCTAAATACAACTTGAAATATTTCACATATTAATAAGAAATTAGGAATCCTAATTCCTGACTGAAGAAGAAAAAATTCATTAGCTATAAGAAAATACAACCAATCAAGCAAATGTAATTTAATTGGTTGAACAAATTAGGTAAGTATTTGAAAAAAATTGCAACAATTACATAGACTACTACACTTGATAAACTGTTCTCAAGTCCATGCCTATACTTTTAGCAATAGTTTTAAGCTTTTGGCAATAATTTTATTATTACCATAGATAAACAACTATTTTTATTGATGCTAATTGTTAAATCATGACATGATAGTAACTGGAATTAAGCACGACAGTTTCAGTTTTCCCATCCTAGCCCACACCACCTTTATAAATAGTGGAAACAGAGTAAAAGCAAGCAGGAAATCTATCCATTCATTTATTCGGAACGAAACTTTGGTTAACAAGACATTAGATGATCAAATGTGGATGCTTATTGTAATAGAATTGAATAAAAACTAAGGCCTTTCTTGTATGATATGAAATTAAAAAAGGTCTAACGAATGTGCTGATTGTACGTAATTCTTAAATGACTTGAAGCTAGCTACTTGCTGATGAAGTATTTGCATATTTTGTCTTTTGATGCCAACGCTCTACCAAAATCTAAAGATGTAACAATTGTGTGTATAAAAGTATTTCAAAAGGTTTCTGTATCACATTATTTAGTATTACATACAAGCTAATTGAAGTATGGGTTCACGAACACACGATATTGGGTAGAGTGGGCTTATGCATTTACAGTGCTAGCTAACTTTTATGAAAATAGTTACCTATTTTTATTTTTTTTTCATAAAAAATAGTAATTAGTTTCGAAAATAAACTAAATCATTCATGCACTAAGTGTCAGAAAGGATATCAATTGTAGTGCCTCTAATTTGCTAGAACAGCTAACATGAGCATTTCTGCACAAGCTTCTTAAGCCTTAACTTCCCCTAAACCCTATCCTTCTGCAGCACAAGAAGCCATTGAACAAAAGAAATGCACAATGAATCCTTATCCTCCTTCCCTTGGGTGTATCCCTATAGTGTTAGCTACCGGATTGGAGGAAGATGGAGGTCCCTTAAAGCTCCTTTGGTCTTAGTCTCCCCTTTCGTGTGACTTTTCGGCTGCTCGTTAGTGTCCTTTTGTTTCACCAAGTTGGCTGAATGGCACAGTGCTGAACCTAGGGCAGAAGCAAAGACTCGAAGCACCAGTAGTTTTGTTGGTGTATCTGCAATTGTAACTTAGTTTAATCTCTGCTTTGTGTCTGTGTATTCTGTGACATCATTGTAACAAGCATATACCTGTTCTGTTTGGTCTTTTCTACTCAAGGAACGGAGATCCTGGACCGTTTCCTCTGGGGTTTTTAATTGCAGGTTGGGTTTCCCTTCTTGAGTTTCGGCCTGTGAGGCTGTTCTCTTTGTGTTAGGGGGTAGGGTAGTACCATCTTCTGGTATGTTTTCCAATGATTAAGTCATGGGAAAAGGAAGGAAGCATGCGGGAAGAACGGGTAATTCTAGGGAGGGGAAGGAAGTGCTGGCCCAGGGTGATTCCCGGGACTCCATAGAAACCCCTACTTTCGACAACCACCATCTGTTTGATGGTTTACCTGAAAGAGAGCTCGAGTTGAGTGAGCCAGTTTCGACACTGGGGTTACCAAAGGACCATGGCCTTCTGAATCAAGAAGATATTCCTGTGACTTCTTCTGAAAGTGCTAATATATCCATTTCTCTTGGGTCTAAGGATACCTTAATAGCTCAATCTGAGGACGGTGAGGTAAAGTCTGGTAGGGATGTTGGTGACTCTCAAAATGCAAAGGATGTGAGACAAGTAGGCACCACCCCGTGGGTTAACCTCTTCAAGGATAACCGGAAGCCTTCTAAAAGGCTAGCCCTGGAACCAGTGGCAGTGGATAACCCTAGCTTCGTATGGTTGGATGAGGATGATATTCAGCCACTTAACAGCAACTGGGGGTTCGGACTTATTGGTTATGTGGCAGGCAGATTTCCAGGCAAGAAGGCCTTACTGCAATGTTGCCAGAAGTGGGGAGTAGAATTCACTTACTCCAACCATGACAGTGGCTGGTTGATATTTAAGTTCAAGAAGGAGGAGGACAGCGATCATGTACTTGCTAATGGTCCCTACTTCATCTTCCAGAGGCCCCTATTGTTGAAGGTTATGCCTGATCTTTTTGACTTTGGTGATGAGGAGTTGTGCAAATTCCCGGTATGGGTCAAGCTGAGGAATTTACCTCTGGAACTCTGGGATCAATCAGCCCTAGCAAAAATTCTTTCAAGAGTGGGAACGCCTATCCGCACTGACCTCCTCACGGCTACCAGAGATTCCCTTTCATTTGCCCGTGCTCTTGTGGAAGTGGATGCATCAAATGAGTTGGTGCGGGAGGTGATGATCAAGACCTCGAGAGGGAAATCCTTCTTGCAGCATGTGGAGTATGAAATGGTTCCTGTATTTTGCAGTCATTGCAAAATTATAGGCCACAATCTCAAAAGCTGTAAAGCCTCTAAGAACCTGACTAATTAGGACAAGGTGGATTTGGGTCAGCAAAAAGCCCCGGAGCTGATTGGAACAGAAAAGCAGGTTATGCATATAAAGAAAATTCAGAACTGTAAGGCTCCAGCAGTTGAGACCGATGGACTTACTCCTGAAGGAGAGGAAGCTGTGAAAGCTAAACTGCCAGTTGCTCCTGAGAGGGATGCTGCACCTGCGCCAACTTTAAAGCCAGATAAGACAAAGGAGAATATAGTGGATGTTAGGGACGATTCTCCAATAGTTGAGGATTGCTCGGATGACTCCAGTAATGAAGATATAGGGGATAGTAGAAATATTGACAATAAACCTTCTCAAGATCAGTCTGATGGAGAATGGCTGACTCGAACAAAGAAGAAAGGTGTAAAGAAAAAGGAGCCCCAACATAAGGGAGAACCCAAGCATAAAGAGAAGCCTTCCAAAGCAGGTAGTGGAAAGTTGATTAAGACTAGAAAAATTCTTGACAGGAAGGTTGCTTCCCGGTCGAAAGGATGATTGTTGCTTCTTGGAACGTTAGGGGCTTTCACATGCCCCTCAAGCACCGTGCGGTGTTGAGCTTTTTGAAGAGTAAAGAAGTGGATTTGATGGCTTTGTTGGAAACAAAGTTGGATGTAACTTCTATTGATTCTCTAATGCAAAAGAAATTCCACGGCTGGTCTTATGCTCATAATTTCCTAATCCATAGGGCTGGAAGAATCCTTGTATTATGGAGAACGGACAGAGTTATAGTTTCAGACTTGATTATCAATCCCCAAGCTATTCATTGCAATTTCACTTGTAAAGTAACTCATGCACGTGGATATGCTTCCTTTGTTTATGGCCTGCATTCCATTGCCCATAGAAGGGAGATGTGGGATGCTCTTCACCAATTTGCTAATGCAGTCAGTGGTCCCTGGTTAATCACTGGGGACTTTAATTCTGTCAGGAGTCCTGAGGACAAAAAATATGGGTCAGCAGTTACAGACTATGAGGTAGGTGACTTCAATAACTGTTGCTCTGACTTAGGATTTAACCAGTTGAGAATGGTGGGGGATGAGTTCACCTGGTCTAACGGGAAAATCTGGAGCAGAATTGACAGGGCCTTGTGCAATGCTCAATGGCTAGCTGATTTCAGTTTCTCTTATGGTGTGGTAGAGGACTTTGTGTCTATCTCGGACCATGCAGCCATTGTTGTGCACCTGCAACCCTATCAGCCTAAGGGTTCCAGGATGTTCAGGTTTAACAATGCAGTGGCAGATTACACAGAATTTATTAACACAGTAGCCTCAGTCTGGAATACACATATTGTTGGTTGCAAGATGTTTCAAGTTTGTAAGAAGCTGAAGATGTTGAAGCCGGCCATGAAAGAGCTGTATAGGAAGAATTTTGGTGATCTGTCCGCTAATATTGAAAAGGCTGAAGCTGATTTTCTTGGGAAGCTTAGTCTTGCCTACAATTGCCCCAACAATCAGGATTTAGTGATTGATGTTGCTGCAGCCCGGGCTAGGGTTCTGGGCCTTCGTTTGGCAGAATCCCGTCAGATAGCCCAACTTATGAAAAACAAATATCTAGTGGAGGCAGACAAAAATACGAAGTTCTTTTACTCTCTTATCAACAAAGAGAAAAATGCCCGATTTATCCCTGCCTTAATTAAGGAGGATGGGACCAGCACTACCTCCCAGGAGGAGATTGGGTCAGAGTTTGTAACTTTCTTCACCTCCCTTCTTGGAAATTCCAGGATGCCTGATCTGTTTCCCTCTGATATTCAATTTGAGGGTAATAAGGTATCTCCTGACCTGTATCCTAACTTGATCAGACCTGTCACAGCAGAGGAGGTGTCGACTATTGTGGCTCATATGAATATTAACAAATCCCCTGGGCCTGATGGATTTAATGCCTGTTTCTTCAAGAAAGCCTGGCCTATTATTGGTGCTGATATCATTCTGGCTGTGCAGGAATTTTTCACATCTAGCAGGCTTCTTAAGCAGGTGAACCATGCAGTAATTGCTCTGATTCCTAAGACGGAAAATGCTTCTAAGGTCACTCAATACAGACCTATTTCCTGCTGCAACATTCTGTACAAGATAATATCTAAAGTTTTAGCTAACAGATTGAGGATTGCCCTTGATTCTATCATTGATCCGGCTCAGGTGGCTTTTGTTAAATCTAGACGAATGGCGGAAAATATTTTTCTGGTGCAGGAGTTAGTCCGGAAATATTCCAGGAAAAGAAACTCTCCTAGATGCATGTTAAATGTTGACCTGCATAAAGCGTACGATACTATATCGTGGGAGTTCCTTAGGAGTATGCTGGATGCTTTGGGATTTCCGGGGCTCTTTTCAGGCTGGATCATGGAATGCATCACCTCCTCCTCCTTTAGTGTCTCCGTTAATGGCAGGATTTTTGGGCACTTTCCTGGTAAAAGGGGCTTAAGGCAGGGGGATCCTTTATCCCCTTACCTTTTTGTCATTTGCCTGGAATTCTTATCTAGGGACCTCAATGGGCTGAAGGATAACATGCTTTTCAATTTTCATCCGACTTGTGCGCCTCTTAACATTACCCATCTGGCATTTGCAGATGACCTTATGCTGTTTTCTAGAGGGGATTACCCATCTGTGGTGTCCATTTACAGAAAGCTAATCAGATTTTGCAAAATATCTGGGCTTTCTGTTAGTGCTGACAAATCTGCCATTTTTGCTTCCGGAGTTGATAATTTCACTTTGACTTCCCTTCTGGACTTGACTGGCTTTCATCTGGGTAGCTTCCCTATCCGGTACCTGGGCATTCCGCTGATGGCTTCCAGGTTAAACATCTGTCATTACTCTCTTCTTCTGAATAGGATTGGTTCTTTCGTTCAAAGTTGGCATACGAAATCCTTCTTGTATGCTGGCAGATTGGAGCTGATCAGGGGTGTTATAGGGGGAATTGTCAACTTCTGGCTGGCGTTGTTCCCGCTTTCGGTGGCGGTCATTGATAGGATTGATGCCTTATGTCGAAACTTTTTATGGGGAAAAACTAGAGGGGGTAGATATAAACCTCTAGTGGCCTGGAAGACAGTTTGTGCTCCTAAGAAAGAGGGAGGTCTTGGGCTGCATTTGTTGAAAGAGTGGAATCGGACTCTTCTGGTTAAAGTGCTGTGGGATATAGCATCCAACAAGGAGACTCTTTGGGTTCGGTGGGTTAACCATTTCTACCTTAGAGGAGCCTCGGTTTGGACCTTTCCATCCTCCAAATCTGATTCTGCATTGATGAAGAGATTGTGTTCGATAAGAGATGGGCTGCTATCTAAGGAGGGAACTTCCGACCAGGTTGTGACGTTAATCAACTCTTGGATGCAGCTAGGAGGCTTCAATGCTGGTGCTGCATATAACTATTTCAGGGAGGGCCAGCCTAATAAATTTTGGGCTAAAGTGGTGTGGAATCCATCAAACCCGCGAAAGGAGTCTTTCACCCTTTGGTTAGCAGCCAGCCACAAACTGCTAACTCTTGACCGAGCTCCCTTTCTTGGTATAGGGTCTACTTGCTGTTTTTGCAATCAGTTTGAAGAATCATGTGGCCACTTGTTCTTCAAGTGCCGTGTCATTCTGAAAGCCTGGACGAAAATTAGAGAGTGGGTCAATTTCCCCAGAAAGAATATTTCCTTGCAGGGTGTTATGAATTCATTGGTCCATTATAGGGCAGGTTCCAGTACTCAAGGGAAGTTTCGATGTCTCACCTTGGCGACTACTGTTTTTTGCATCTGGAGCTACAGGAACAACATACGGTTTGATCGCCAATTCTTTGTACTCTCAGACTTAGTTGATAGGATAAAATTTAGGACTTTAAGATCTGCACACCTCACTCACTTGTACTAGCAAATGTATTTTGCTTTGTTTATCGGTCTTGTACATTTGCTTTTTGAGCAAGTGATGTTTTAGCTTGCCTATATGGCACTTTGTATATCTAGGGGATGCCCTGAGTTCTTGTATATCATTTTTGGTTAATATATATTTCACATATTTTCCAAAAAAAAAAAAAAAAGAAATGCACAATGACACCAAGTATAGCTCATGCTGACATAGATATCAGATTATATTACTTGGATTCAGGAACATCCATGTACGGATATTTACATCTGGGCACGGCAAGCTAGTAACATACAAGAGCAATTATTTTCGTTTTGGGTGGCCTATACAAAAGATATAGATCAATAAGTGATGTGAGAACATTGAGTACAAAATTTGAAAGTGAAAATTGTTGTTGTCTATCAACTAAAGAAAAAAGCAATAGGTAACCAATACCTACGAAATTGCCTCAATTAAAATAGTGGGAACAAAACCTCATCATTGATAGTATGTCAGTGATGGTCTTCGACCCCCGGACAACCTAAGGAATAAGGATTCTGTCGTGGTCGCAGGTTATATATGGTAAAAGAGTGTAAAAAATAAGTTAACAAAATAAGTGTCTTAAGTGAATAAGTGTGTTTCTTTTTCAGTGGCATCAAATAGGAAAAAAAAAGTTGAATAAGTGGAAAGAACAGGATGAGTGAGAGTTTTTTTTTTTTTTCTTTCATGAAAGATATCTCTAAATCCACATTTGGAGACTAATTTATTTGGAGAGATGAGATTATTGAAGTGGGTAACACATCTATCAACAGAGTTTTTTTCATTTACATAGTCAGGAATCAAATGACTATTAGCTTATTTAAGGAGTGTGCTTTATCTTCATAATCATTAATTACTCAAATATGTGAATGTCTTCAACCCAACAATAGCTATACCTAGGAGAATGGTTTAAGCCTTGTTTGGTAGAAAGTTACAAATTAAAAAGAACATACATTATGCAACATTTAATGGATGACGCTTTTGAGTGTTTACAAGAAATTGGTGGACTAATATATAAATTGCAATCAGCTCCAGCTTTTTAAAATGAAATTTTGTAAATTGAGGCTTACTTTTGTGATTGTTATCAAGCAATCATTAGCTACAGCAGTTTCTTTTAGGCCTCCAATTTTGTTTTGCTAGTCAATTGGAAAGAGGGCCTTTTCTGTTTGACTTTTGTTTGGGTGGAGAGTTTACCATATGATGATGGCCAAGTTGCAATTTTGTTCTTCTCTTTGCAATGTATGAGCTATACTTTGACCTACCTTTTACTTGTCTGTCTTTCAATTTCTTTTATCTTTTGTATGCTCATCTAAGTCATCTTGTTTATTTTTCTGTTTTTCCAATCAATTTAATTATAACGAAGGAGCAGTTTCATGTATGCTGCAATTTCTTCTACTAGGTTTTTCTTATTGTTGGATTGGATAACTGTTCATTTGACTTTTGTAAAAAATGGTGTAATTTTTTCAAAAAGTACCAAAATGCATAGATATTTAAAAAATTACAGAAATCGATAAATCTTATGTTAAAAGACAATCTCATCAAGAAAAAATTGGGTTTCAAAAGGTATTTTTATTTTTTTTATTTTAAATTGTGGTGGTCACAACCGCCACAAATTACTTCTTTAATCCCCACATAATAGACATTTTGTTTGTTTCTTATTTAGTAAAGAAATCTGTGGCGGTTTTAGAATCAATTTGTGATGATTTTTTAATAGTTACAATTTTTTCTTATAAAAAAATAAAAACTGAAAAAGTAATATCATCATTGAAAACACGATTTTTTTACGTTGAAATCATCTTTCCAAAGATGATTTACTCATTTATGTATTTTTTTAGAAATTTATCCATTTTCGTAATTTATGGAAAAAATTACACAATTTTCGTACAATTCATAGTAAATAGACATGTTTTGCACTATGTTCTTCTTAATTAGCATCCTTTTCTTTTCTGAGTCATACAAATATACGAATAAGGGTTGTTATTTTTCTGTGGTTTTTTGAGAGGGTGCTTCCATTTTTTTTTCTTTTCTTCTGATTTTTTTTGTGATCAGATAAATTCTCCTAAACCATTGTCTTCAAAATAAAAAAACCTATGAAATTAGGGTTATTAACTTGAAAAAGATATTTGATTTCAATGGTAAAAGAAAAAAAGATATTTGATTTTCTAGAATAAGGACTAGGAAGCAATGGAAGGTTTTATGCCCTTACCAAACTCTTATCTATCAACTATCCATCAAACATGTATTATTTTCCCTTGATTTATTTGATTTGCTATATTAATCGGTTTATAAGCTAATTTAATCAAACATGTATTATATAAATAATTAATCTTTAGTTAAAAATTTAGGAGCATGTTATTTATATCTTATGATTTTCTTATAAGCTATTAAATAACAATTATTGTATATTTATAATTTTCATTTTTCTATAAATTATGATTTATTAAACAACAATTATGGTATATTTAGATTGGGGGACAGGCATTATCAAACTCTTTAATTTGACAATTGGCATGTCGCAATGCACATGATGACAATGTTAATCCATTTTTGTATCGTTTCTACATTTTTCATATTAGCACTATTTAAGAAACTGAATTTAGGTCATTTGACCTCCAATTGCGAAAGCAAATCACGGCCAGGGATCCCTACGTCAGTTTTTGCTGTCATTTCCAATTCGTATACGTAAAGGATACCTTGACACTAAACGAATACGAAAAGAGGAACTTAACGACAAGGAATAAATTAACTTTTAAACTATAATAAAATTAAACATCTTATTAACCAATATTTTTTGGCTAAAAAATATTTATACTATATAAATTATAAAAGAACATAAAAAATCATAAATAATAATTTTTTTTGTTTTTAAATAAAAATGTTTATATTTTAAGTTTCTTAATCTGTCGAGACATTTATTAATATTTGTATAAACTTATTTCTTTATGAAGAATAAACACATATCATAATCCTAGATTTTTTTTTTTTTAAGGAGATACCCTTCTTTTAATAGTGTAAAATACTTAATTATCATTTACCACTATCCTAAATGAATTTGTTAATTAAATGAGTTGAATATTTCTCTTGACATTTATGGCCACTTTATAGTAAAGTTTTTGTTAATTTTTTTTATCCGTAAGAATAAAAAATAAATACAAAATAATTCACACTCCTTTTCAGTTCTCTCACTGTTCTTGTTCATTCCGAAGTTTATGCAGCCAGCTTTTATTTGTTTATAGGACCAAATCATGGCATGCAGCAACGTACGCTTAATAAAATTTATTTTCTTGTTGTTCACTGTGGACATAAAATAGAGGATTCCACCCTCTAATTATGATTTATCACCCATCACGCTGCATTATTTGCCTTCCAATCCACCACATACCATGGCCCCTTTCTATATATTCTTACATCACACATGATATTCACCGAAGACCTTTTAGAAGGCTTGGGGGTTGGATTCACAACACTAAATTTGGAGGTGAGAAAGAGAAACAATGGATCAATTTGACACAAACGAACAATCAAAATTTGACATGATTAAGGTTACTTGATGAGTTGGGAAAGTAAATAAAATATTGGAAATAATAGAGTTAATCATTTTGGTTACAACTAAATTAAATGAATATAACAATTATAGGACTATTCGCACTCCAAGATGTCTATACAGTATTTATATTCCTCCCTTTTTTTTCTATTTTACTTTCCAAACTTACTCTTGTTTAAGTATTTCATCATTCAAATTATTTCATTTATAATTGTATTTTTTTTTGCAGAAAAATGTAATTACTTATTTATTTATACATTTTTAAAGTATTTCATAGTAAACTTGAATACTTTTGATTTAAGAAAAATACGGAATTTAAAAAAATGGAAATGAAAGAATACCAGTAGACATTAATTTTTACTTGTATTTAAAGAGAAAAATTAAATGCCAATAAAATTGGAAAGTCATGTCGAAATAAGATAGTAAAAAGGAAAGTAAATATAACATATTGAAATGCGAATAGTCACATTCATGATTACAATAAATGAGTTTGATTGCACCTGTAAGATGAAAAATGAAACCAATAATTAAAGCTGCCATAATGAACAACCAAAAGAATAAAATTAAAAAAAATGTGAGAAAAGAAAAGTAGTAAAAACAACAAGGACATAATTATTATTTTTGGGATGCAATCAAAAGACGAAAACGCTTAAAGGGCTCTCTCTAGTCTCTGGTTCAGGTCTCAACTAGGCCACAATTTTCACTCAGTTGTAGCCTCTCAAAACGAATATTCTTTGCTTAAATGTTCATAATATTTATAGAATCACTATTTTTTTCTTTCTCCAACAGCCACTGCATCCGATGCTGTTTCCCTCATCATCTTGACGGCAATTTTGCTGGTTCCTATCTCGAACCTATCACCACAAGTTCAAGGTAAAGAGACAGCTTGTTTAGTTGTATTAATTCATGTTTATCCAAAGTTCTTATCTTTTTGGTTTTCTATTTTCTGGGTGTTCTTTTTTAATGTTAGAAATGGATCAACAAGTTGAGAGGCAGAAGCGTAGCAAGGAGATGAAGAGGAAGAGTAGTAGTAAAGTGAACAAGCGCAACAAGTTAATGACATGTTGTCGCTGCCCCTGTCGTGCAGCAACGTGCATGTTCCGAGGTATAGGGAGGTGCATGTTTGTCACATGTTACCCTGTTGTGCAGTGCTTGGGCTTGGATGAACAAAGACATCGTCACCATCATGGCAAGCACTTTGATTGGTGAACCAACCAAGACGGTTAAAAGACTCGAGAATTCTTATGGAGGGATTTAGGAAATTTTGAGAAGGATGAATAAATGGTTCAGTTCCACACTTCGGTTCTTTTATCTTTCCTCTGGTGATAGTTATACTAGTATATAGCTTTACATCATTCTTTTCATTATGGATAAACAATTTGGAATTTTGGAGGAGTTGTTCTCAGGTCTTATTGCTCTCCAATATGCAATTCAGCCATCTCTTTTGGTTATAGAAAATTGTAAACAAATTATTCATAGATATTGGATTAAACGCAATGATTCTGCATTTTGGCAACAGGAAAACTCGGTATTAACCACCATTTTCTGCAGCAAGAGATGCTGATATTGGGGGGGTTTACAATTTTATTTTATTGTGGCACTAAAACTAACTTCCTCCAACACCAAGTAAATTAAACATTGAAAAAAGGAACATGAATTATATTCTAGGAAAATAAATTGGAATATGTAGGTCTACAAGAAAGTAAAGCATCTTCAAAAACAATGATATGAAATCCTACACCTAAACTAGTACTAAAATTAGAGGGTAACATTCTGGTTAAGGCCTATAGATTTTAGCAAAAGACGGCCATGACAAATGCAGGGTTCTGGAGTGCTGCTGTTCACATTACCAGACCACAGATCTCATTATAGTGTTTGCCTTCTTGCTTAGCTTAGACTGTCTTAAAAGTCAAATCTCACTCTCAATTCATTAACTGACATGTCAGTTTTCTTACATCAGATTGTTTGAGGGGCTTTAGGATGAACATCTGAGCTCCTTCTTCCAGACACCTGTTTTTCAGCAGAACAATGACAGAGCAGATTTAACAATAGAAAAGTACATCTACACTTCTAGTTCTAGAGACAAATATATGGTACATAGCACTATATATATATATATATAGCTAATGTTAGGAATTTTACTTGTTAATCCGTGTTGGTATGTTCTCAGATGACATGATCACTACTGGAACCTCCTTCATTGCAGACGATTCCTGTTTAAAAAATAATGCAGTTTGTGGTTGCTGTTAATATCACATGATTGAATGCATCTGAGTCAAAAAGAATAAAAAGCTAAAAAATACCTTAATTTTCTTAAGTAGCTCGTAGCCTGTCATCCCTGGCATGCAATAGTCTGTGATTACCATATTTACTTTGGATCTCTACAAAGTAGCAAATAGTCTATAATTAGTTAGCACGTATCAGCTAGGTTAAAATGTATGTAGTAGAACACTCTGATTTATCCCTTTATAATTCATTAAATTAAACTTTTTTTTAAAAAAATAAAAATCCAGGGTATCCCCTGAGCCAGATAGTAATACTTCAACTATTAAAAATTGGAAAACTATTTAAGGTGTTAGACATTTTTCGACAATTTTTTTATGTTTTTCCATGCACACTAGTCCAAGAATCAAATATCTAACTAATATCTAAGAAACATGGTTATCTGTTAACAGTGTCACTCATGTTGGTAAACTTTGATTAATCTGAAAGAAAAGACTTACACCGTTCATGTTGTTCTGTCCACCACTTGTCAAGCCCAATAACTCCAATGCCCTTGGCCCATTTTCTGCAGTTGTAACTGCAGCAAATAAATAGCATTAGCAACCAAAAAAAAGGCCCATTGAAAACTATTTTCCCAAACAGAACCCCAAAATGGACGCATCAAACACCACTGAAAGAGGCATAAACAAAGGTTTTACTGAACACTTTTATTCTCCCCACAAAAGAAACGTGCAACACTAGCCAGTTTTAAAAGAAAGTAAAAGGCATAAGAAGAAGAGAAGAGATAGTGGTTGCTAGCTAGGTGTACCTTTGCAAGAAGAATTCCTCAGGAGTTTCTCAACGAGTTTGCGATCAATAAGGTTGTCATCAACGGCCAAAACATGAGGAACATCACCACTTTCCATGACCCAATTTGAAGAAGAACCTGCAGCCATGCGTAGCGGTTGCTGATAGCTAATAAATAAGCAGAGGAATAAATGGTACTACTGTGTCCTCGTTTTCTTCTCTCTCTTATGTTGTTTTTTTCTTCCTTTCCCCCCACAACAACTACACTAGTGATGAGTAAATAATGGTAATGGGGGAAGGAAGAAGCTATGTACTACTAGTATGTTGTTTACACTAGAAGGTAAACTAATAAACGCAGTTGCAATTAATAATATTAATTGCGGAGAAGAGAAGAGGACGAAAAGAAAAAGAAAAACGCTTAGGGTGACAAGACGTATATGTATAAATGAAGAAAGAAAACATAAGTTGAAAGTCACAAGAGTTGTATGAACGTAACCGATATCCTATATATATATATATATATATATATGTAATCTTACACAGAGAGAGAAAGAGAGTAAATGGATATGAATTCGAAGGTTGTTGGTGGGAGAGGAATTTTAGAAAAACCACAGAGAGAGAGAGAGAGAATCAGACTTTAATACTTTATATAAGAGAGAGATAAAAATCTAGTCACAGATACATCGTGATCCTTTTCGGGTATCTAGGATTTGATTCAGTCCCCACCTAGCTCACGTATTCAAAACAAAGCCTACACTCTCATCTCATCCATCATCAATTCATCAATTCATCTCTCTCATTTCATTTATAGTTTCTATCTTAATTTTTTTGTCTCTCATGACGAGATTTCAGCATCACTGTCTGCACTCTGATCTCAGCATTCATGCACGTTTGTGAGATGCTCACACCGTCTATAAGATAGTAGTAGTATATCCTTAATACTACCCACCCTCATCGCTACATTAATTATCTCCTTTAATGATTTTCTTAGTCTCTTTTTAGTTTTTTTTAATTGAGAATATTAATCGATCAAAAATCAAGGATTAATTCATCAAAGCATCAAAATCTATTTAAAGATTTGACATTTTTCAATAGATATTTATTTACACACATAAATCAAAGATCGAAATCCTCATAATATATTTAAAAAATAAAATTATTTATCAATTATATCATATTTAATTGGTTCTTTTCAAGACTCACATTTTTCTCATTTTTTATTTTTTATATAAAGATTATCTATTTTTGTTGTTTCCATTCATTGAGTGAAAGAATATTTTTAGTTAGTTATTTTTACGCTTTTCACAATAGTATGTGAAATGACCAGTTTTTTATTTTATATAATAGCGATAATAAAGTTTAAATCTATAATTTATATAAATCATCTAAACCCATCAATATTTGTCTAATCCCAATATCTTACAACAATATAATACATATTTTCACGCAAAACTTCCTTAAGGTTAAACTAACAAAAATAAGAATGACTTAAATAGTTCTTTGCAACTTATACTCATCAATATTTGAAAGTTTAGTTCAATTGAATGAGTTGACTTAAATTTTTTAATATTTAAGTTCAATACTTACGAATAAAAAAAATTATATGTAACTCATTTATATTAAACACAAGTTGGTGGATGATTTGAAATATTTGTTCTAATTCTTAGACAACTTCGTCCGTGTTAAGCGATCTCATGTCTTTCTTTCACTTGACTTCCAAAAAATCTCCATAACGGTATAAAAGATAATTGTCCCCTATACTTGTATTCTGTAGTATTTTTGGTGCATTATTGTGTATCTCTTATGCTTTTGTAAGATAAGTTTTCACCTAATTTGATTAATCCTTGAATAAATGCTTTTTGTTAGTTAGGAATTTAGGTTTTGTGCTTTTTCCATATGATCTTCACTTGTTTTGTTTTTTTTTTTTTAGTTGTTTTGTAAAGAGACCACTTTGAAGGAAAATTTGGAGAGATTATTTGAAGAGTTATCACACGAACTTAATTAGGAATTTTGAAGATATTTGAAACCATTGTCTTGGCTTAAGGGAGCCAATTTTGGCTGCTTAAGCCAACTGATCTTGAAGGTCAAATTTTCCTCTACCATAGCTTAAGCGGGTCAAAGGAAAATTTGGCCATTAAGTGTCCACATCCACACATCCTCAAGGTCCAACTCAACAACTCCAAGGGTCTTCCTTCACTCATTAAATGATAGAGTGTATGCTAATTTCCTATAACTCTGACACATGCTCATACATGTAAACCAATAATAGTGCACATGGTCACATAATCTTTGAATTCTCATTTCTAAATCCCTTATGATCATACACACTATTCAACTAAGACTATGCTTGGTTTGTTGGTTGGAAAGTTTCAAATTCAGTTTGAAGAGGAAAAAGAATTTGACATCGTATTTGATTTCTTTTGAAAAATGTTTTAGACTAAAATTTAACCTAAAAATTCAGTTTAAGAGAAATAACTATTGAAATATGCAAATTACAATCGGAACATGCATTAACTAACTCATCAAACTAAGTTTGCCTGCCAACAATTCCACCTTAATAAGAAAGTGATAGCTCTTGTAACTTCATTAGTAATCCATCACGAAAACAATATTCATGGGACACGGAGATTCATGGGAAATCAAACTTCACTTTTTTGAATGGCCCAAAAGTCAACTGAAAATAATAACGAAAAGAGGCCGAAACAAATCCATAGGTTGGAAAACAAAAAGTGGAATCTGGGAGGAAAGTAGCAGCAATGAATTAAGATATTGATATGAGAAGATATGATTATTATAATCACTTTAGGTACGCTCGTATAAAAGATAAATGGCATGTGCTCGCTTTTTTTAGGTAGAAATGACTGATGCTACTTTGCTCCATGATTGGATTGCACTGTCCGTACCTTAAGTAAATCAAACTGTTTTGGGACATTTGATTTGATGTTTTCATATTTCCTATAGGATCTGTCCAACACAAAAGATCGTATCTTAAGTTGCTTCCACCAACTAGATAGAATCTATGCATATCAAGAGTTTCATTTTCAGACGGAATTTTGATGTGTGTATATTATATCATATTTGTATATATAATGGTAATAAAACGTGCTATGATTTTAAAGTAGAATTCAAAAGAAAGAAAATATGAGCATGTTTTGTGGATCAGAAATCTCTAATTTGTTTTTCCTTTCCTTTCCTTTTTCTGGAATTATGACTCCACTGACTGTTTAACCGTACGGATCACATAATCACATCTTAGGATGCAGAAAGGAAATCCAAAGTGAGCGTGTGATTGTGTCATCAAGGTGCTACTATACCTAAGTTACAGAATAAGAGAGAAATTCAGTCTATAGAATCTAGTATCAAATCCGTGTCCAAGTGTTCTTCCTGCGTCAATAACAGCCATTGTTTTGAACTTGTCAGTGCTATATATTATATAAGAGTCAAAAAGAGTATCGAAAACTTGGTTTTACTTGGGGAAATTAAATTACTTTAGCTCATGGTCCCATCTATCAGAATCCAGAGCAGTCTAGAGTGTAGAACAGAGAGGATAAAATTTTCTTTTTTTTTCTTCTTCTTTTCATCAGGCGTGTAAAACTGAGAGTGCAAATCTTAAGGTAGTGTTTGATGATAGGAATAGAAAAAAAAATGTAAAAGTGTGAGGCATGGATGAAATTATTAGTCTTAGATGAAATGAAAAGAAAAACAAAAGAAAGAATTTAAGTTAAAATAATATAATAGATAATAAAAAATAAAATTTAAGTAAATTTGTAATTTTAAATTTATCCTTATATTTGTATATTTTTAAAGCTTTAACAGTTTTTTTTTTAAGTTTTACGTTTAAATAATATTTTATTTTCTATAATTATATTCACATGCTGCGGTGCATAAAACCAACAAAGCCTATTCGAATAGGGTTGACAGGGTTATATTTGGAAAACCAGCGAATCACATTTTCCCTGTAACTTTGAACTCAACCGAACAAGTGAAAGTCCGTCTTTCATCCTTTTCATAGTTGGAGTTGCTTTCTTTCCTTTTCTTTGCTAGAAAACGAACACAGCCTTAGAAAATATTAGAGACAATAGAAAAGAAGAAAACAAATTAATGTGGGATTTGCATAAATAAGAAAATTATCTCCTTAATCATCTTTTTATTTCTCTCATTTGATATGAAATTAGCATGATCTTTCTCATTTTATAAATAAGACAAAGAAAGACATTAAATTTCTTATTCATTTTCTTTTATTTTTTCGTAACCTAGTTTGTAATTGTGACTAAAAGATGGCTATGATCAAGAAAAACGTCCATCAGTCTGTGGGATATGCAGGGATTATTGCTCACGTAAGAGATCTCCTTTCTAGACATTGGAACATCATATCCTTTGGGAGCACACGTTGAGGTAAGCTAAAAATTGTGCTTAGTGGTGGCTAAAATTTGGCATCGAAGATTGATTCTCACTTCAAAGTAATAAAAAGGCTTTTATATAAAAGAAAGTTTTTTCGATAAGCAAAATTTATAAGATTAGAAGCTATCAAATTATTTTTTAATTAATTAACTTTTTTCTTGCCCTTATTCCTCACTTATTAATTATGTTAAAAAAATGCAAATTCAATATTATAAATAACTTCATGTGTTTTTTTTTTAATTCCATTATAAAAATTGATTTTTAAAACAATTCAAATAAAATAATATTTAAAGGACGCAAAATCCAAAGAAGTGTTTAAAGTAAAGTAAAATATTCACATATCATTCATTACTTAAAATACTCATGGACCGTAATTGACATTGGTATGCTCTAATAAGCATTCCGTAGTTTGTACACTGGGGTAAATAGTGGATGAAAAGACTACTGTATTTGCTCTTATCTAAAAAATCAATTTACATTTGGTTTTTTATTATTATTATTTACACCAACACAATCATTCTTTCCATTAAAACAACATTCCGAATACAATAAGGGATATGAATATGAATATTTTCATAAGCAAACAAAATAGAATTCCTAACTAAAGATTTAGCTACCAAAATACTATTCCTTCTACGGTATTGAACAGGCATAGAAGGAAAAGATTTCATGGTTTTATTTTTGATGGAATCTTGAATGTTTGAGTAGTTGATTGAGGTAGAGTAGCACTGGCCTCACAATACAATATGGTCGCATATATTTTATTTCTAAATCTGGAAAGACATGAAGAAGCGAATAACGAAGGGTGTAAGTGGATGAAATATGAATATATTTGGATTGACATTTTGTGAATATTTGGAGTGACACAGTCAACCTGTGAAAGTAAGCTGGATAGCCCTAATCCAATCCAATCCAAGCTACAGTTTTGACAGAGATTCGCCAAACAAACACCTTTGAAACGCGGCAAGATATGTCATTCATTCACGGTCTTTCTTTTCCCCAATGTCATGACCAGAATGATACGTACTGCACCCTGGCCCTGTCTTCCAGAGATATATTTATAAAAACTATTATTTTAAAAGTACTTTTTTTTTTTTTAATTTATGCGTGACAAATCCATCAATTTGGTTTTCAATTTTAAACGTTATTATTAAAACATTTAACTTATATATTTTTGTTGCTTATATGATTAGGAATGGCACCGTTTCACATAACATAAAAAATTAGTACAGATGTCATGGTTATTAAAAAAAAAGGGGGTGAATTATAATTTATCAATAATATTTTTAAAAAATGATTAACCGACATTTCCATACTATTAGACACCTAAAAAGATAAAGAGATAGGCAAAAGATAAATATAAATATAATATGTATTATAACGTTATAGACAGGAAAAAATATAGTTGTCTACAGTAAATTTTCAACTCTTATTGACGGGACAATTATGTGGAAACAAATTGAACCGCTTTTTTATTTCTACACCCGACCTTTTTTAAACAGAATATGTTGTTCAACCGGCTCGAACATCTTTGTACTTACATATTTGCTACACCTAATTTATAACTTTTGTAGACCTTTGACCAAATCAAGTTATCAACATACCAACTTGACAAAAATTACCTCTATCTTGCAGCCTCAAATCAATTTTTTCCCCTTTATTTCGGTAAATTCATCTTAAAATAATGTTTGATCAAAATTCCTCGTAGCCATCTTCATTCGTGCATTTTCTCTCTCTTTAATCCAAGAGAATTATCCGCAGCCACAGATCTTGTATAATTATGAAGAATTGTAACAATCCTGGGCTGCCTAGTTGCATAATTTAAGCCTTATGTTCTTTTACATTGTATATAGTTATTGTAAAATTGTATATAATTTTTAAATAGTCTTTCGTTGTTTTCACAATGTGTATGAAGTTACTATGGTATTAACTCGAGAATAATTGGATTCAAGATTATATTTGTAGCATTTAAGACCATGCAAGTGCAAAAGTGCAAATGCAACATAAACTTGCCAACAAGATAGTAACGTCTCATTTCACGTAATTAAAACTTCAAATATTTTGTGGTACCAAAAATCTGTGAGTGGTGAAGAACAATGAATGGGCCATATCTCCATTATTTAATAGTTGCTCTGGGAATGGATGATGTGCATGGTCCACCAGACGTCATAAATGGTATTCCCTTGTATGTGGCCACCCCCTTGTCATCAGTGAAAAGATGCTGCATGGAAAAAGTATCATGAGCTTGTGAACATCATTACTTCTAGTATGAACATTATGAAGTTTAAAAATGCAAAGTTAACGAGTGCAAATAAAATACCGGTGTAATCTTCTCCAGCTGTTTCTTTTTTGGGTTTAGTACATCTTCTGGCTTTCCATCAATCCTATATTAGAACGACAAAGCATAGGTATAATGAATCATCTCAAGTAAGTTATATCCATAGCACAATAAGAAAACAAGTGCTACAAACTAAATTTAAAATGATATACCTTAAAATGAGGCCACTATATATCTATTGTTTGATACTTCAGTTTGACTGATGGCTGGCACCGTGATCCTTACATTAAATTCAATCTTATCATGATTATTAAAGTGATGTCTCCAGACCCAACGGAAGGCATATAGGTATATAACAAAGTGATGAGGTATTTGGCAAACTATGATATGAAGAGGATATATCAAAAAAACTAAGTGGGTTCCCAAACATAATTTGTCTCTGCTTTCCTACTTTGCTAATACTTTGACACTATTGAATAAATTGCTTCAGTTAAGGGCAATGAGAAATCAAACCGGAAAAAATTGCCATTGTTCAACAAGGGCTGGCTAGTTTAACCTAGAACCAGCACGGATAGGGACTAGGCATTTTTTTTGGGTCATTAAAACCGGGCAATTAGCAGGTCTATGTAAACACAAGTTTACAAACCCGGCTCATTTAACATGTAGATTAAACAGATTGTGACCCACTAACCCACCTGCTAACCAACTAAGCGTTAAAGAAAACAACTTTTTTTTAAAACCGGCCCTCTCAATGATAAAAAAAATCTACCAACATGAAATACATTACTGACTGTCTAAAAGATTTTTAACAGCTTACCCAGAAAAGGAAATACGTTCACCAATTTTTGCTCCTTCTGGAGGGAGCAAGGGCTCCACAATGGTTGGACCTTCATTCGAAGCACATAAGACCTGTAAAGGGGAGCCGAGAGCCAAATACATATGTCCCTTAAGATTGCTTGACCATCAAAAGCTACAAACAGTAAAACAATTTGACACATGCAACAAGAATGAGCATCAATACCAGTCCTTCAGACATCACATCCCGTAGTTTTCCAGGTTTGACATTTGTTATAAGTACAACACGACGATTCTGTATAGTGAGATCATACAGCAGAAACATAAGAGTTAATTACAACACAAAATGAATACAACCAACCATTGCATGCAGTTCGGAAACTACATTACCGTCAACTCATCAGGACTGTAGTACTTTGCCAAACCACTAACAACCTGCCGCACTTTGGCCTCCCCAACATCTATCTCCTCAACTAGCAAACTGCATAATTTAAGTTCAATGATATTAATATTTACCTCCCTCAAACATATCAAAATACAGAAGCATCAGACTCTATTGCTGTCAGTTTAACATTCTGTTTATTTATAAAAGCTTTTCAGATAAGTTTGTCAAAAGGACCTATCTGCAGATGGATGCTTCCACGCTTTGTGAATTAATCCAACTTGAATATTAAGCAAACTGACGCTAACTTCATTCTCTTTCTCAGCCACTTTGTCAGCAGGTTTTGCCTTGCCTTTGGTAGGTTCTTTGTCTCCAGTTGATTTTCCTCCTGTTGCCTTTCCCTTATTGTCCAAAAATAAATGAAATCAAATGTAAAGCCAGAATTAAAAAACTGTATTTTAATATAACTACAAAAATACAAGGAGTTTGTAATACAAATCAGCATTTATAACATTCAATCTTCTAGAGTTACATAGATTGTATTGTTCTATCCAAATAAATATCAAACTTGAGGGAAATTCAAATTATGAGTGAAAAAGTTACCAGTTATCACCATTCCAATCTTGTGCATCAAGAATTGATAGCCTAAATTTGTATTTAAAATCAATTTAGTATTCTTAGTTTCTGTCATTCTTTTTTTTACCGTATGAAGTTACTGTTATCAGTTTTGACTAAAATTTACTTTCAAATTTTAAAAAATAAGAAATTGTTAATTTGTTATACATTATTATATATGGACCAAGACAGATGTTTTACCCAACATTTACAATACTGGTTAACCTACAAATTTTTTTCTCCAGAAAAGGCCTTTTTTTTTTCATTGTCATTGGTCATAACCACATCTTGTCATATCTCATTATCTAGGTTGTTTTCCTATAGAGAAAAATAAAAGCAAAAATTATATATTGAATTGGAACTGTTGTGAAAAAGAAATACATTAATTTACCTCAGCTTTGTTTTTATCCTTGCTTGAATCTGCTTCAGACTTGTTGACATTCTTTATACTTTGCTCAGTCTTGTTTGATTTTAAATCAGCTTCCACAGCACCAACAGGTTTTGTTACCTTCAAAAAATATCAGGGAAATAAAAAAACAAAGCAGCTATTAGGCATCAGCATCACAAATCTACATATGCCTGTCTTAGGGTGCATGATTGAACTTCTTAAGGCATGTTGACGGGCATATACACAATGTTCATTTCAAAGTTCAAACAGCTTTCACGATTCTTTACAGATACTTCATTGTCTTAGATGGAAAAAACCATTAAGTTGAAGTGGACATGCTGAGTTTTTTTTTATTTACACTGCTTCAGCTTAGTTATCACTTAGTAGTAGACAGCTCACAGTAGCTTCTGCATGCCAAAATACAAAGGCTATACTTAAGGAACATAGCACCAGGTCAGATTAAATCAATATAATACTCCCTCCGTCCCAAAATAATAGACATCCTAGGTTGTTTTACAAAGACCAAGAAAAAGCAATAACTAGATGAAAAAGAGTATTACTTTTATAAAATTAACATCATATCATCATTAAAGTATATAAATGCAATCAAGGATATGTATGATAGGACTACATGTGTAAAAACTTGTAATTGAACATCAAATTATTTTCCTATCACGGTAGGTGTATACCAAGGTTCGACTCTTAGTCCTTATCTCTTTACCTTAGTGATGGATGAACTAACAGAAGATATTCAAGAGGAAGTGACGTGATGCATGTTTTTTGCAAATGATATTGTGCTCACTGATGAGACCAAAGACGGTGTTAATAGGAAACATGAATTGTGGAGAAGCACTTTGGAGTCGAAAGGATTCACGTTAAGCCAGAACAAGACTAAATATATGAGTGTGAGTTTTCGTTGGTAAAAGATGGTGATCAAGACCCCGTGCATCTACTTGATCAAGAGCACCCAAGAAAGATGCTTTTAGATACCTGGGATCAATTTTGCAAAAATGCGAAAAGATTGATGAGTATGTAAATCATAGAATCAGAACATGGTGGATGAAATGACAGGGTGCATCTGGATTTCTGTGTAACTGCAAAAATCCCCTTAAGCTAGAAGGAAAATTCTATAAAATTGTAAGATCTGTAATGTTATAAAGAGCTAAATATTAGCCACCACATAAGCAACATGAACATAAAATAGTGGTAGTAAAAATGAGGATGTAAAAATGATGTGTGATCATATGAAGATGGATAAGATAAGAAATGAAGATATTCAACGAAAGGTAACAATAGCACCGGTGAGTAAAAATATGAGAGAACATAAATTGAGGTGATTTGGACACATAATGAGATAGTCTCTAGATGCTCCCGTAAGAACAAAAATTTGTAACCAAGAGTTCGATATAAAGAAAGATAGAGATAGATCGAAACTTACCTGGGAAAAAGTAATTAAACAAGACTTAATGGAGTGAGATATAGATTGACGGACGATGTGTTTTAAAACGGAATGGAAAAAAACTATAAACTTGGTGGAGAGTTAGACCCGTTGTTATCTCTATGTTTCAGATGGTCCCTTCCTAGACCTTTTCTTTTTCATCTCCTCTTCATTTTTTCCCCCTTCGTTTCTTTTATCTTATTTTCTTTTCTTTTATTCTTATTTCCCCTCTCCCTTCCCCTTCCACATTTTTATTCCAACCTCCTCGTATCTATCATTGGGTTCATCTACCACCAACCCCAATTAGTTTGAGTTAAAGTTGTTGTTGATGATGATGTTGATAGACTTTGTTGTCCACCATTAATATTATAAGCGATATGAGTGGAAAAACATTATTAATGTTATTTTAAAAAGCTAAAATGACAATTATTTTGAAATAAATTTTTTCTCCTACACAACAATTATAATGGGATGGAGGGAGTACATAAAAATCTAGAACTTGATAGTTGATCCATGCACTCATTGATGTCTGTATTGTCATCAATCTGGCCAAAAGATTTAATTACAAAGTCCCCAAAAAGCATGTTATTTTTCATTTTAGTCCATCAATGAAAAGGATTCAACTGATTTTCAAAATGTTTCATTTCAATAGGAATTTGGGACCAAAACTGTCAAGATAGATATTGACTGGCACATCTGCAAATTGTTGGGCAATGTTGACTACCATGTCAATACCATTAAAATTCTTTGTGAATTAGACCAATTAGTTATAAAAAAAAATTAAGGAATATTTGTACCAAACTTAACCTATTTTTATTTTAACATTTGATATCTAATTCTTTAATGAATTGCTGAAATCTAAAACAACAAACAAAAATACAAATTTAACTCGTTTAAATCTTTTCTTTATTTTCCAAAAATGTTATTAAAGGAATGCCTTAAATGACTACAGCTGAATACTTTGTGGATTACATTTGTTTAATCTATATGAAGAAAATCAAAAAGCAAAAATGGAATGATGTCTCACCGGAGGCTCAAATCCAGGCTTCTGCAACAATATTTTCTCAAATAAACCTACAAATTCTTGCTTGTGCTGGTAAAAGAATAACATACAGTCAGAACAATTATTAAATGGTCTTGTTACAAAGTTGAGAGTAAAATTTACATAAATGCATTTTTTTGGTAAACTCCACATAGCTAGACAACACATGCAACAACTCAAAGGAAACTTGATGCAAGTATCTCAACCATTTAAAACTGTGGCCTTGGGGTCCTACATGGCCTAATGTCCCATTGGAAACAAAGTTGAAAGTATAAAAATGCAAATAAAATAAGTCCATTTATAATGCAGAGGAGTGTCACCTCAGTAAATAACAATCTACTCAATTTATGTACTATTTGAAAGGATAATTTAGCTTTGGATCTTTGTCATCTGTTGTAGAGATGAAAAGATAAAAATGGCCTTCATCTAAACCAACTACAGTCACAGATTCTCAAGATTCCTAAAATTTACTGTGGAAGTAGCACCAACTAGCAGAAAATATCATGTGTGAGTAGCGACGTAGTATAATCTCTGACACAAATAGCCATGAACATAAAACACATTAAGGTGTAGCATTACCTGGATGTAATCCATCCATCTCAAGACATGTGGCAGTTTTTCTTTGTTTGTATCTGAAAGGTTGATCTGGCAATAAGCAACCAGAGATATCTAATTAAAACCTAAATGATTATTAAATTATAGCATGATTATCATCAACTCTTTAGTACAAAAGAAGATTAAGATAACATTAGTCCAACAAAATGGTTAGATACATCTTCAACACAAATCAAGAATCAAGAATTTTATACAAATTGATATGTTAGATGCACAAATCCTAACAAAACAAGAAAGCAAGAGCATTAAAGACCAAAAACATCCTGTTTGGCCAACTATTTTAGTTCACAGGGGGTGGGGAAGCAGTCCTTTATTCTGAAAGCATAGTGAGTATGATGAATGTGACAATGCATACCAGGGAAGAATGAACCACTGAATACACTATAACATCAGCTTCAGAGGGGTTCAATCCATTGCCCAGAAGCACAGACTTTCCAGACAGTTCATCATTTAATCTCTTGAGATTCTCAAAGCATGCATCAAGGGCCACTGGGAAAGCTTCTGCAAATGCTACCCACTTCAACACCTAAATTTGAATTTGAATAATATACAACTCAGGATAATTAACAGGAAAAGCACAAAACATGCAAGTTCTGGGGAGCATATCAATTTTGTTAAAGGAACATTCAATTATAACATGTTTGGATTAGATTGCTTTTAAAGACTACAGGCCCTGTTAAAATAAGGTGAAATTGAGTTTCATGGAATTATTTTTGAGCGTTGAATGTAATGAGGATTTGATTAATCTCGGCCACCGATTTTACATTCAAACGTGTGTCACAATGGGAGGAATTTCTTATGGAGGTTTGTCAAATGGACGCATAACCTGATTGATAGAAGAAAAAAAGTGTTGATGTTATTATTCAAAATGTATTTAGTAATTTGGACTACGATCAAACATTATAATCTCAACAAAGGAAATAGCTTTTTGATGATAAACAAATTTTGGAGCTTGGATGAAAAGCTAACAGTTTATATTTTAGCTAACCTTTATTTTTCCATTTTATCCCCAACAATTGATTAATTTAAATACAAAACCAACTACTACAAAAAACTTCAAAATCATTTATGTAATTTTACTACATAAAAAAGATTCTTCCAAACAATCCAAATGAAACATTAAACTTATTCCATATAAGCAATTATTGAAATGAAATAAAAAAAAAAATTCACAACTAATCCAAACATACACTTAGCGTCCAACAACCACAGTTAGCATATAATATTATTTCTGATGGATCAAGGGCACAACCACATGCAGTATTCTTATGAATCCAAAAAAAGGAGAAGAAGGGAATAAGGAAGGGAAGCAGAAGCATGTGACACTGATGATATTAATGGCCTAATCAAATTGAGTTATAACCTGGTTACCTCATCAGAGTGATTAACCCCATGTCCAGAAACCGCTATGATGTTCAAGTAAAGACTCTTAATATCATTGTCTGAACTATCGGCTGGAACAACACTCTGCAAGCAAAGCTAGAGCATCAGAATTTGCATCATCATATTTATCATGCTGAATTGGAGAACTCATACTCAGGACTCAGCTAATATTTTTACCATCTATCTAGGGTCCTGTTTAAATCAACTACTCCATAAGCACTTATAGGAGACAAAAAAATAAGAAGGTAAAATGAATTGAGCTTCTCTTGTAAGCTAAAATCAACTTATGCCTTAACTTTTATAGAAAGAAACTCTCTAATCTAACTTCTCCAAAAAACTCACTTCATTTCACCTTCTTGTTTTCTTTTCTTTTAAGTGATTATAGAAAAAATTATACAAACAGAGCCTTGTCTCGATTTTGGTTGGAATTTCGAAAAGAGAAAACACCGTTTTGGTTTTCTGTAAAATCAAGTCAATAATAACTCAACATTATATTAACAGGTAAATGCAATGCGACCCCAACCCCAACCCCATGAAACTTTTCTGCATTGGTTTTGAAGTGCTCAGTGAAAATATGAGAGGCAAATTGGAAACCATAGCATGCACTTACAGGATCCAATGAAAGGTACTTGGAGAGAGCCAAAACCACTGATTTCCTTCTACTTTCAATGGTAGCCATCTCTGATGAGTGATTGAATGGTGATGTTACTATCTATTATCTTTTTAACTTCAATTTCTCTACTCACTCACTACTAAACTGTAAATTCAACACTTTGCAGGGTTTAGGTTTAGGTTTTTGTCCGATTTCTCTGCCTTCCTTGTTGTTCTGGGATTTTGTTTGTTCGCTGTGAAAAACGGTGTCGTGTTAACATCCTTTGCATTTCAACAGTGGGCCTGTCCGGTATGGTCATCAGGCCCAATAACATAATTGCATGGGCTTAAGGGAAGGTTCGTCACACATGATAAAAATCGAAATTTTCAGACAGAAAAAGAGGGTGAGTTGAGGAGGAAAGGGGGGGGGATAAAGGGTTCCGGAAAGGAATTGAAATTGGGAACGAAATTGTAAGGATGTTTTAGGAAAAATAGTTTTAAAAAAAAGGGGAAAGGGGAATATTTATTAATTTAGTAGTGTGTATTTAACAATTGCCAAACAAATAAAATAAAGCCCTAAATTTACCATATTTAAGATATCATAGAAAAATTGTATTAAAAAAAGATAAGATGTACCAAAAAATCAAGAAATAATTTGATTAATTAAAATATAAAAAAATAATATATGAAAAATTGAGAATTAAATAAAAATTGTGAATTTTTTAAAATGTGGAGACTAAAACCACAAAAACAAGAAAAATAAAGAAACTGAAATAGCATATCAAGAATTAAAGGGAAAACAACATTGCAAGTTAATTAGCCTAAAAGAAAAAAAAGGAAGAAATTTGACTTCCATAAACAAAATTTTTATTTCTTACGCTACATAATTCTTGAGCACCATCTTTGATACAAAAGGAGACTTAGCGTTCTAATGCAAGATTTAGCGTTCAAATTATTCGATGTTTACTCATATATGCTTGTTTTGTAAATATTTAAGAAAAATGGAGACCTAGCTAGATGCTTGTGTATTTAGATGAACCACACTTAACATTTCCTTTTGCATTCACAATTTCATTTATTTCTCTATATACCATGTAAATTAATTCTTTTAGAGGCTCTTTCGTTGAGTTATCTTGACTTTTTTGTTGATTTCATCTAAGAAATAACTTATAATTACTTTTCAAACCTTAGGGAGTAAATATTCAAACCTAAGAGTGTCTCCAGTACAAGAATTTAATTTGAAATCTTAAATTCTTTTTTTTAATGTATCTTTTAGTGTTGCATAATATTTAATTTACTGTTTTCACTTTAATGATAGAACTCAGTTTAAATTCTTAACTTATTTTTAGTGAGTCCTATTTTACCTCTTTACTGACTTAGCAACTCCCTTTTTTACTTTAAAATAAATTATAATAGTTAAGCAGCATTGACAATAGTTATTTATATAAGTAATTTTTGTAAGAGTAAAGAGTCAGTGTATGTTTGGATTAAAATTTATAAACTAAATTTAAAAAACAATCCAACTCTTGCTTCTACACAACTGAATTTCTAGACAAATTAAAATACTAAAATACATATAGTTGAGAGTAACTAAATATGTCACCAGGCCAAATTGAGTTTATTCTCAAAAAATGTTGGTATCCAAAAATATTGTTTGAACGGTTAACCAAATATATTTAAAGAACTTGTTTCCTCTAATGATATTGGCAAGTTGCTTAATTTTAAGAATCAAGTTAAGCAACTCTATTGAAGATGCTATAAAACAATATTTAAATTTTAGCTTGAATGGAACTAATTAATTACGAATGCTCGAGAAAGTAGGGTTTATTACCTTGTAAACTATAGTATAGTTAAAAAAAAAATCATAATTATAATCAAAGAATACAACTAACATGATTTTTAAGATGAATAAAAAAATATATACATTGTGGTTGTTTTTCTTATCTCTTTTTTTTATTGTCAGTTGGTTGATCAAACAAAAAAGTTAAACTATGTATTTTATAATTGTTTTGTAAATTTTAAAATAAATATTTTACTAAAAAAAAAAAAAGGCAACATCATTAGACATTAAGTGAGCTTAGATTATTAAATACTATTTAGCCACTGCCAACATAAAAACGTTGATCATAATATGAACTATTTTAAATTTTTTTATCGGTATTTATATGGATTTTCGTAGAGAATAACAACAAGCTAATGGTAATACGTACCCCATACAGTATACACACATCAATTATATGATACGTACCATAGATAAACACGTGGATCGATATGTCGCCACGTAAATCGGTAAGGCTATGTTTGGGAGTTAGGAGGGGAAGGGAAGGAAAGAGATTCAAGGGGAAGGGAGGGGAAGGGAGGAAAATAAGGGAAGTTCCCTCCTCCTTGTTTGGGAGTTAAAAAATTATTAAGAGAGGGAAATGGAGAGTTAATAAAATACTTTTACAATTTTACCCTTATTTCAAATATTAATACACTCTACATTTACAAATAAAACTTAATTTTAAATTAAAAAAATTATATGATTTTCACATTTAAAATTAATTCTCTACTTAAAATAATTTTCTCTCTAAAAATTATTTTTCTTACTCTAAAATTCTCTACGTCACATTATATTTGAATTAAAATTATAAAAAATTAATACATTTTATATTTTACAAACAAAACTTAATTTTAAAATAAAAATTATTTTCTATCTAAAAATTATTTTTTTACTCTAAAATTCTCTACTTCATATTATATTTGAATTAAAATTATAAAAAATTAATACATTCTATATTTTACAGATAAAACTTAATTTTAAATTAAAAAATTATATAATTTTCACATTTAAAATTAATTCTCCACTTAAAATTATTTTCTTTCT
>PYAF01000745.1:375186-397776 GCA_007407185.1 Glycine tomentella | reverse complement strand
TCCCTATAAGATAAAGTGTTAAATAACAGCATTATTTTATGACATACCAGCAACCGTTGATAACTTATTAAATTATAATATTACAAAAAAAATGATAATATATATTTTTAAATCTCTCATCAACTAAATGAAAATTTTAATTCTAAAACAAACATAAATAGGTGTATTAATTGTAACAATTTGAGTCTCAAGCATGTTATCTACAATAGGTAGAGACAATCTATATTTAACAAAAAAAATTAAAAAAATTAAATAAAGAATTTAAAAAGGGAATTTTGAAAACTTCAATTACCAAATTTAATGAAATTATTTTTAGAAAACTAAAATCAATATTCAATCTATTACAATATTATCTATCAATATTTAAAGAATCAAAATCATATTTAATTCATTATAATAATATAAATACGAAATGTGATGATTATTCTCAATTAAAAAACTTAACTTATTATTTTTAATGAAATCTTTCATTTTCAGCTACCTTTTATTTTAGTACTCCAACCCTATTATATGATCCCCATCATTCTGAGCAGTGGTATGGTAAAATGAAACACCACTTTAGCGATGCTGGAGTAAATTTTGGAACAACACTCTGATAAATGTGAAACACAGTTACTACTACTGTAGTTGCCGGGTGAGAATTGAGAAAGAGGAGGGAACCTAGCTAATGAAATTTAAGAAAGCATGAAAAGTTGTGTCCCCCTTAGATTTTTGCGCACACACCATTCATCCCCCACCATCTTCTGCACATCTTTCTCCCTTTTCTTTAATTGCACCACCCACCATAGCAACCTAATTGCTTTTATTGCCTTTCTTTTTCTTTCCTACACAGGACACTTTCAACCCAACTAACTTTCACTCTAAAAGTACACTTATAAATGCCCTTCTTCTTTTCCTATATTGCTATTAATTATTACTACTCCCCATTCGAAATTAAACTCACATGCCATCTACAATTACAGTACATTGCAAGTATTATCATCACTATACCCTATGCTGTCTATTAGCTAAACCACAATTAGTTAAAGAGGAGCTTTCTCATGAACTGAAAATCTCGTTTTCCGTTAAGACATATCTTAAATCAGCGGTAAAGTTCAACGTACTCAACCAAAGGAAACGCCTCTAGTCAACCAGGATTGTTGAGCTGGTTCACATTTTCTACTTTGGTTTATGGTAGTCTTTCAATTTTGAAGAAAACTACTACTACTACATGCTTTGTCGTGGTAGTTCAAGACCCTAAGGTTGAATTTTGTCATTTTGCAGGTACCTAGCCACTCTAAGAATTTAGTAATAAGCTAGCACAGTATAATAATACTCCATAGGCTTTTACCAGGTCGTGTTCATTCCTTTTTTTCCATTCCTGTACGTGAAATAACCATGTACCGCGGCATTAAATTGTGCGTTTTAATTACTAAAGTTACGTTTCAATAGGGATTGAAGAGATAGAATTTAAGACTGTCGGTCCAAAAAAGCAATCAGAATTAAATACTAGATTAAACGAAACATTTTTCTTTTATTAAGCAAGAAAAATCCAAAATATCTACTGAAGCTTAATGCAAGTAATAGTTAAAGTGAAAAAATCTTCAATTTGGGTTAATATTCAATAACAATGTGTTTTAAGGAGAGAAATAAAAAACCTTTGGAAACTTCGCAAAAGCATACACTACTGTGTCATTTGTGAAAAAATACTATTGCGGTAAAGATTTTAAATATATTAAAAAGTTACATATTTGAGACTAGCAAATGTATTTTTTTTTAAGTACACTACGTTATGTTTATATTCCCAGCCTTAAAAAAAAAAAGTAATGTTACCCATATAAAAGAAGTAATCAATTATCAATGGTTACATCTCCAATGATCAATGGTTACATCTTCTAAATGCTTATAAAAAACATACTTCTATTCGTGCAATCACGTGCAGCGTTTTTCCAGTTAACTGAGAAAAATATTGTGGTCAATACAATTAGCAATATTCCTTTCTGAGCAGAAAGGTATAAAGGAAAAAACAACGTAATATCTCTGTTTTCCACCAACAATTTATAATTCCAATCGGAAATCATATCCAAGTGACGTCTTAACAATTTTTAATTAACAAAATAAAATAAAAGACAAAGTTGGAATGGAAGGGGCAATGTTGGAAAATGGAAAGCCAGGTAAGCTTCCACGTCAAAAGCATAGCTGAGATTGATGACGTGTCAGGCAAGTGGGACCGGAACCTCGGCATGAATATGCCACGTGGCATTGTCCTAATTTATTTTCCTATCTACCAAACGGGACCCCTTTGTGCCGTTAATAAAAACTGAATGTTACTCACACAACACCAGTGAGAGACACTACGCAGAGAGAGAAACAGAAAGAGTGAGAGAGAGAGAGAGAGAGAGACGTTGCTTTTTAACGCCGGCGAGGAATTTCCGGTCACTTTCGCCGGAAAACCTGTTTTCCGTTTCCAGTTGAAAACTCTTCCGGCGAACTCCATTACCCCGTTCCTGCATTTCTCGGTTTCTGGATCGAGTCTTCTAAAACACTCTCGGTGCTGTTTCTCTTCATCTTTTCTTCTTTGTTTAACTTTGAAGCTCACCCAGAAAAAAAAAAAAAAGTACCTTACTTGCAAAGTGGGATTCAGGGTTCGGTTACTCTTTAGTCTTTATCTTCTGTGACCATTTCTTATCTTAGTTTACTTTTTTTTTGGGGGGGTCTTTGTAACGTTTCCTTGAATTCCCTCACCCGCAAATGCTACTTTCAAGTCGTGTTCCACACCATTCTCTTTTTCTCCCTCACTCTCAAATCTAGCCGTCACCAAAAAAGAACCAGCTTTTGTTTCTTTTGGTTTTGGCTTGAGCTTAATCTGAAGTTGGGTTTCTGTGTTTTGTTTCCCTTGTCCAAATTCAGTGTCTTTAATCTTCGTTACTTGTTTCCCCTCAGCTCAATTTCACATGGGTGTTTAGTATTCCAAAATGCGAGCGTTATTTTCAAGCATGAGAGTTTTTCTTCTTCTTGTGTGGTTGTTGGAGCTGCTTTGCGTGGCGGTTACCGCCGTGAACCCTTCTCTGAACGACGACGTTTTGGGGCTGATTGTGTTCAAAGCTGACATACGAGATCCAAAGGGGAAGCTCGCGTCTTGGAACGAGGACGATGAGAGCGCGTGTGGGGGTAGTTGGGTTGGGGTGAAGTGCAACCCTAGATCCAATAGAGTGGTGGAGGTTAACCTTGATGGGTTTTCTCTCTCTGGGAGAATAGGTAGAGGGTTGCAAAGGTTGCAGTTTCTGAGAAAGCTTTCTCTGGCGAATAATAACCTCACTGGGGGGATAAACCCCAACATTGCTCGAATAGATAGCCTTAGGATCATTGACTTGAGTGGGAATAGTCTCTTAGGGGAGGTGTCTGAGGATGTTTTCCGACAATGTGGGTCTCTAAGGACTGTTTCCTTGGCGAGGAACAGGTTTTCTGGGAGCATTCCCTCTACTTTGGGGGCATGTTCTGCTCTTGCTGCTATTGACCTTTCTAATAACCAGTTTTCTGGTTCTGTTCTCTCTGGGGTTTGGTCTTTGAGTGCTCTCAGGTCTCTAGACTTGTCTGATAACTTGTTGGAGGGAGAGATTCCTAAGGGGGTTGAGGCGATGAAGAATTTGAGGAGTGTTAGCGTGGCGAGGAACCGGTTGACGGGGAATGTTCCTTATGGGTTTGGGAGTTGTTTGCTTTTGAGGTCCATTGATTTAGGGGACAATTCTTTTTCTGGGAGTATTCCTGATGATTTTAAGGAACTTACATTGTGCGGTTACCTTAGCTTGCGCGGGAATGCTTTCTCGGGAGGGGTTCCTCAGTGGATTGGGGAGATGAGAGGGCTTGAGACGTTGGACCTTTCAAACAATGGGTTTACTGGTCAGGTGCCGAGCTCTATTGGAAATCTTCAGTCGTTGAAGATGCTGAATTTTTCTGGAAATGGTCTCACTGGTAGTCTGCCGGAGTCTATGGCAAATTGTACGAAACTTTTGGTGTTGGATGTCAGCCGGAACTCAATGTCAGGGTGGCTTCCGTTGTGGGTTTTCAAGTCGGATTTGGACAAGGTTTTGGTGTCAGCAAATGTACAGAGTGGGAGCAAGAAAAGCCCTTTGTTTGCCTTGGCTGAAGTCGCCGTTCAAAGTCTTCAAGTTTTGGATTTGTCTCACAATGCATTTTCTGGTGAAATCACGTCTGCTGTTGGAGGGTTAAGCAGCTTGCAGGTTTTGAATTTGGCAAATAACTCTCTGGGAGGTCCTATACCAGCTGCCGTTGGTGAGTTGAAAACATGTTCGAGTCTTGATTTGAGCTATAATAAGCTGAATGGAAGCATACCCTGGGAAATAGGAGGAGCTGTGTCCTTGAAAGAACTTGTATTGGAAAAGAACTTCCTAAATGGGAAAATTCCAACGTCAATTGAGAACTGCTCTTTGCTAACAACTTTGTAAGTTCCTTTTCTCTGTCCCATCTTTCATTTTGGCGTTTTATACATGTGCTTGTATTTACAGTAGACACATTTATATTGCTCTCACAATAATTTTATGTTTCATCAGACGGATTTAGCTAATCTGCATGCTATGTATTTGGTGAAAAGGTGTTTAACTCACTTCAATATACTTTTTTATGCATTTAACTAAAGCCAGCCTGTTTGTTCATTGTTCATATGCCCTTGATGGAAGCTTTTCTTTGTACTATAATTTATTCCATGTTCTATTGAGATGCGTTGCTTATGATAATACATGATACATAAGTAACATAACATACATCCAAGACAATTGAAACTCTTGGCTTTGATTTAGTCTTAGCATGTAGTTTTGGTATTTTGGCATAAACATGCACAATGCAATACTTATTTATTTAGCAGCAGCAACTTGGTTAAGTTCATTTATACTTCTAAGTTCTAAACTTTTGTATACCCTACAAAATAGAAAAAGCAAAGAGGTTGAAGAAAAGATGTCAATAATTCATCTTGAGGAATGGATGGTCTCAGTGACATTAATGATTTTTATTATATTTTTTTCTTGGTACATAAATAACTGTTATTATTATCTGGCTTTAATGTTTATGGCATTGCAGTTTCATGCATTGTTGTTTTTAGTAGGAGCTATTATGTAGGTTTTGTAGTCCTGAGGTAAATTTTTAAAATTCATACAGTAAGATGAGATCCAACTGCTCCTTTTTTTATTATTGCTCTGACTTCCCCGGATTTGCTTTGTTTTCTTTACCCCTTTCTCTTTTGGTACATTCTGTAGGATTCTGTCACAGAACAAGCTGAGTGGTCCAATACCTGCAGCAGTTGCAAAACTTACCAACCTGCAAACTGTGGACATATCGTTTAACAATCTTACTGGAGCCCTTCCTAAGCAATTGGCTAACCTTGCCAATCTTCTTACCTTCAATTTATCTCATAACAACCTTCAGGGTGAACTGCCAGCTGGTGGTTTTTTCAACACCATTACGCCTTCCTCTGTTTCTGGCAATCCATCTCTTTGTGGCGCTGCAGTAAACAAATCATGCCCTGCTGTTCTCCCAAAGCCTATTGTTCTAAATCCCAACACTTCTACTGACATCGGCCCAGGTTCATTGCCTCCAAATTTGGGTCACAAAAGAATCATTCTCAGCATTTCTGCACTCATTGCCATTGGTGCAGCGGCTGTCATTGTAATTGGTGTTATAAGCATCACAGTTCTCAATCTCCGTGTTCGCTCCTCTACATCTCGGGATGCAGCTGCCCTCACATTTTCTGCAGGGGACGAATTCAGCCATTCCCCGACTACAGATGCTAACTCTGGCAAGCTTGTCATGTTTTCAGGTGAGCCTGATTTCAGTTCTGGTGCTCATGCTTTGCTTAATAAGGATTGTGAGCTTGGGCGTGGAGGATTTGGAGCAGTGTACCAAACAGTTCTTAGAGATGGACATTCTGTTGCTATAAAGAAGCTCACTGTATCAAGCCTTGTCAAGTCTCAAGAAGATTTTGAAAGAGAAGTGAAGAAATTAGGAAAAATCAGACACCAAAACCTCGTTGAACTTGAGGGTTATTATTGGACTCCATCGCTGCAGCTCCTCATATATGAATATCTCTCTGGTGGTAGTCTCTATAAGCATCTCCATGAAGGATCTGGTGGAAATTTCCTCTCATGGAACGAGAGGTTTAATGTGATTCTCGGAACCGCAAAGGCATTGGCACACTTGCACCATTCCAACATTATCCACTATAACATTAAGTCAACCAACGTCCTTCTTGATAGTTATGGTGAACCAAAAGTAGGGGACTTTGGCCTAGCAAGACTACTGCCAATGCTTGATCGATATGTTTTGAGCAGCAAAATTCAAAGCGCACTCGGCTACATGGCACCAGAGTTTGCCTGCAAGACGGTGAAAATCACCGAGAAATGTGATGTATATGGGTTCGGTGTCTTGGTCTTGGAGATCGTTACAGGGAAGAGGCCGGTCGAATACATGGAGGATGATG
The DNA here is from genome assembly GCA_007407185.1 of Glycine tomentella. Classification (NCBI taxonomy): domain Eukaryota; kingdom Viridiplantae; phylum Streptophyta; class Magnoliopsida; order Fabales; family Fabaceae; genus Glycine; species Glycine tomentella. Next base: position 391,307 of record PYAF01000745.1, on the reverse strand, counting down.
TGGTGGTACTTTGCGACATGGTGAGAGGGGCTTTGGAAGAGGGCAGGGTGGAAGAATGCATTGATGAGAGGCTCCAAGGGAAATTCCCGGCAGAAGAAGCTATTCCTGTGATGAAGTTAGGCTTAATATGTACTTCTCAGGTGCCATCTAACAGGCCTGAGATGGGAGAGGTAGTTAACATATTGGAGCTGATAAGATGTCCCTCAGAAGGACAAGAAGAATTGGCATGAATTAACTTGCGATTTTCTTTATTAGGAGGATAGACAATGGGGTTGTCCGGGGAAGAAGAATCCGGTTTTATTTATTATAAGAGAGAGGAATTATTTTGTTGCAAAGTGTTTACTTTTTCATTGTATTTTTTTCCCTTGTTAATTAGTTTCTAGTTGTTTGTTTTAAGATTTCTCTTATGTTATGCTACTACACTTAGGATGCCGGATTCCTTTTCACCGGGTTCCGTTTTGGACCCCCCGCCCCCTGAAAATTGTTGCTCAATTACTGATCTTTCATATTCTAATTTGTCTATTTTGGTGTCGCACTTCTTGTTACGAACATCTTTTTGCTTTTATATATGTCTAGGAATGACCATATATTTTTTTTTTGTCCGTACGCTTTTGGTACGAGGCTTATGCAAAGAACGCAAGCTCTAGCACTAGCACAAACATATGGTATCATTTTGTGATGCCTTTTTATTCCACTTGAGGAGGGAAATGTTGGGAAAAAGTTATTGGCATCCAATAATTTGAGTTATGATAGTGTTGTTTAGGTCCATGTTGTGTATAATTGAATTCAAGAGGTCAACTTGCCCAAGAGAAAAATGGAATCAACATTGTATTGTCTTTAGTTTGAAATTGATCTTGCACTGATTTCGTGCTGGAAATGTGGTTGTTGCTAAAATGAATTTGACAGATAAAACAGACTAGATGTTTCTATTTATCACAAACTACCGAATAAAATAAAGTGGCAATTTAGAAGTCAAAAGTGATTCAAGAAGAGCCTCGGAACTTACTAGATTCTTAGCACCTAACTTAAAATCTAATCAGCAATGCATATAATGGAATGGGAAGAAAACAGGTCATGGGGGAAAAAAGTGAGCGTATGCAGAGAGCACGCCTAAAGATCACGACGACAATAGTAAATCTCTCATTGGATTATAGAATATTACCCGATATGATGCTGTCGGAATTGAAGCTCTCTTTTCGGTGTTATATTGCTTCCCATGTTCGTTGCTTTTTCTTTTTCTTTTTTTAATTCCTTACTTCCTAGCTCTCGTACTGAGCTTTTCATTTAGTTTTTTTTTTTAATTGTGATTTTGAATATATTTGAATGTGCAATTTACTTTATATTGTAATATTTGAATATATTTTTAATTAAAATGAATTTTATTTTTTCTAATAAAATCTTCTCTTATGTACAACCAGAAAATTAAACTTCTGTTAGAATGTCTTATACTTAGTTACATAATGTAGTAGGTGATGGCTTATATCAATTGACAAATAATTGTGGCAATTTTATTGTAAACTATGTACTATGATGATTGCCTTAAACCACACTCTAAAATACTACATTATTAGAATAAAATAATGAAAATAATTTGTAAAAATATACTGATGACAACAGATTTTTAAAACTAACTCTGTCTTCGTTTTTATATAGAAAAATATTTTATGAACACTCATAATGTTATATGACACCTAAAAATAGCTAGAGACAAAAATATGTATTATAGGATTTATAATGTGATAAGAAAAAAAGATAAAGAAAAATAAAAAATATTAATAGGATATTTAAAATAAATAAATGTTTATCTATTATTCTTCTTTTATATATGTCAATCATTTGATTTTACTCTTGAAGCTAATATCTCTATTTCTCTATTGTTCCTCGCACTTCATGTTTATTGCAACTGAATTGTCGCCAACAATTTTACCACGATGAATTCAATACGTGATTTGATATGGTTTGTTCTTTTCCTCTATTTTGACCAACTAGCTAGGCTTGTTTCAAACCAAGTCAATTTTTTGTTTGACTAAAAGCTTAAATAAGTTAATTCTAAAATGTTTGACAAAATAAAATTTTCAAATCGAAGTAAAAATCGAACTCAAATCCTTGTAGGAATATGAATTAGTTCATTACAAATTAGATCAAATTTTGTTGGCTCAAACTAAGTAACTTATTTATTTGATGTTTGGTTGAGAAAAATAAAAATAAAAATAAAAAGTAAATTTTTATTTTTTAAATAAAAATATAATATAAAGGATATAGATTCACGTGTGATCTACACACAAACATTATCCTCTTCCCCTTAATCAACCATAGCGTCAAAGAAAATGAGAAAGGATGGCAGTGATGCAACTATAGGATAATGTACATTTGGGTTCATTTCTTTTACTATCACACCTTCACATACACATTTTTGTAGGCTTCTGGCGCATATTCTATTAGTCCATTCTTCCCCTCAAAACAGAAAGAACGCTTTTACGGGTAGGATAACCATGTCCCTGTTTTCCTAATGCAGTTAGCTATAAATTACTAACACAAATGGTGCTGAGCCCAATGGAACCTAATTTATTGGCTTTCTCATCGTCAACAATTAAGCACATGGACCATTTATTTATTCCACTATTACGAGATGGAATATCTCAAGGAGTCAATGGATGGAGTTCTATACTTTTGTGCAGGTTTAATTTTTATGTGAAAAACTTATTTTATCAAAAGATCAGGATTTATTTTATTTTTGTTTCGTTAAATTTACATTCAAACATACACGTAATATTTTTAACTTTAATCCAAAAATACATTTAATTTTATTCTACTTTTGTTCACATACTTTATACTAATGGTTGAGCACACCAATTTCATCTTACAAAACTTTAGAAAACGGTATTTTATGAATCTTTTACTAATGAGAGAATGCATCTCAGAATATAAAGTGAATTTAAAACAACTCTTTTCATTCTTCGTCCACTATCAGTGTCACTTTATATTCGCAATACATATGACCTTGGTTTTTTTTGGTACAAATTAGCATTTTTCATTTTTTTTAATTGCAAGTGATGTTGATTATGCATAATTTCGTGATCCATATTTCTTTGCCCTCAAAATTTACTTGAATGTTAGACCGGCAATAGACAGCTTCTAGTAGTGCTAAATACTTTTTTCTCTTTCTCGGGACAAGGTAATTTTTAGGCTTTGAATGCAGTTCCCTATAGCAGTGGCTCGCGTAGGTTTTTGAATATGATAAAATATATGTGTATGTTTTATCATTCAAAAATTTCAATGCTCGAGCCAGAACAAGCTCCAGCTTATAAAGAACCCATCAAAGTATTGAGATTCCAAAACATATATGAACTAGTACTAGTACATAAAAGAGTTCCGTGAGGAAGAAGAAAGAGAATTTGGGATAAAAAATCAACTTTGATTCAATGAATTATTGCTTTTGTGTGGTTTAGTTGTTAGTAAGCTTTTATACATAGAGGAAGTTAGTTACAAGTCTAATTAACTACTCACAACCATAATCAACTACCAATTACTTTCTAACCATTGTTGACTCTTTAATGATTGACTTCTAACATGGCTAATAGGCCGTTTGGAGTAAAAAAAATAAAAATAAAAATAAAAAATCAACATTACAGTATAATAATTTTATTTTAGTGAATATTTATTTGTGTTGTTCATTTACTTGGATGTAAATATTGCAGCCGAAACTTGCATAAGCCAGAAACTGTAGCACAATGCTGGACAAAGAGGAAATGCAACGTAAGAAATGTATAATAATATATTTTTTTCGCATTTTTTTTTTCATTTGCTAAACTTTTTTATATTGACTTCATTGAATAACTTGTAGGTATTCTTTATTAACAAACCAAAATTAAATTTTAATAATAATAATAATAATAGAAGAATGTCAAAAAAAGAGTATACTAATATTCTAAAATATAACATTAATCATTAATGAGGAGGAGAAAAAATTTCAATGCTAACATTGTTTATGGGTATAAGAATTTTGCATGAGATATAAGATCAATTAGGTGATTAAATAAGAAGAAAATATATGTTTGATCCTTTCTCAATGTTTAGCATTGTTCCAAGTTGCAAGATTGTTTGTTTTTAGGATAAATAACAATTTTCGTCCCTGAATACGTAGAGCGTCGACAATTTCGTTCTCGAAAGATGAAAATTCAAATTTTAGTCCCTGAAAGTAAAAAAAAATGCGACAAATTCACCATCCGTTAACTTCTATCCATTATAGTTAATGAAAGGCCTACGTGACACATTTAGGGACGATTTTTTCAACACTCTACACATTTAGGGACTAATTTGTGAGCGTTCTATCCAAAATATGATTAATATTCATCTCCTCCTTTTTTTAATTGTTACAAGCATAACATTACAATAAACACTTAAAAAAATAGGAAAACAAGCATAAATTAGAACAAATATAATAAACATAATATTAATTAATAAAATTTATTTTTCTGTTGCTATGAAATTTCTATTGTGATAACATTAAGTAGTAACAAAATCAAGTTGTGTCTATTTTTTCTTAAGAATTAACTTAACTGTCGTGCATCATCTTAATTTGTTTAAGTCTCATATTTCAGGTAAGTTATTTTTTCATATTTTTGCTTTAAAATTTTCAATGTGACAGTACCTTACCCAAACTATAAGACTCAAACAAAAATACACAGTCATTAAGTTAATCCTTAAAAAAAAATGAGACCCAACTTGATTTTGTCACTACTTAATGTTGTCACAATAAAAATTTCAGAACAATAGATACTTATTAATCAATATTATATTTATTATTATGTTTATTCTAACTTATGTTTGATTTCCTATTTTTTTAAGTGAGAAAGATAAGATTAAATTATATTTTAGGTAGAATTTTGACAAATTCGTCCCTGAATGTGCCATATAGGCTCTTTCGTTAACGGTAATGGATGGAAGTTAACTGATGAATAGATTTGTCGCGCTTTTTTCACTTTCGGGAACTAAAATTTGAATTTTCATTTTTCGAAAACAAATTTATCAGCCTTTTATACTTTTAAGAATTAAAATGACTATTTACTTTATTTTTATGTCACTGTCCTCGTAGAGTGCCATTCTTTTCTTTTTTGTGCTTGATGAAATGAGAGAAAAAAAAAAATTAAAAAGACCAGGCACACGGCCAGCAAGAAGGACAAACCAAAAACAAAAGGACCAAATTGCTAAACCCAACCAACGTCAATGTTACATGATCTTCCTGAAGGTGGATGCCTACATGTAAAAGACTCTACTTCATGCTTTGATATGGAATGGTTAGCTCTTAAGAACTCTGAAAGACCACTTTGAGCTGATTGAATGCTATGTTTTAATTCACATGTTATCTTTGCTCTGACAATCAATCAGATTATGAGTCAATTTGTTTAAATTTTTTTTAATATATATATATATATATTAAAAATGTTTTTTAAGAAATAAATATGATTCATTTATTAAAAATAAGCTTAAACAAATAGATCATAGGTACAAGAACCATAACCAGTACTTCAATATCTCTTAGGATTAAATAGAAATGAAAAACTAACGATGCAGCTCACAACTCACTTAACGGTTAATTTTATATAGTATTTAAAATAAAATAAAAATACTTTTTTTTACTGAAATAAAAAAAATAGTTTTGAACAGTTTTATTTTGGCCGATTGCAAAACTAATCATCAATTTCTCTGATATTTTAGCAATATATTGTAACGATTTGTACAATTTTTGCACAAAATGCATCTCACGTTAATAGACAAATGAAATGTTAAAAGAAGAATTGAGATCTAAAAAAAAGAATTGAGATAATTAAGATGAAAAAATAGTTGGAGATCATTTAATTCCACACAAATATAGAGTTTATATTCAATCAACTCTTCCTTAACTGTTAATAAGTAATTAATTGTTTATAATACTTTTCTTAAAAAGAAAAGATTGATTTTAATCTTAATTATGTATATAATAGTTATAATTATCTCAATTGATTCAAATCAGAATATATATTAATCGTAAATACCTTATGTATTCTTAAAATTAAAAAAATCAGTAGAATAAATTAATATTATCGTATAATATCTGTGTATGTGACAAAATTGTATAACATTTATATCTATTTATTGCAACTTAAATAGAAAATTGTAAAAGCACTTTCCAACAAATTAACAAGTAATATTTGAATTATATTTTTCATTGTATATATGAAGGCTTTATCAAAAAAAGATATATAAAGTTTATTTTGCTGGATTTTTTTCAAATCTTTACTTGGAACTTATTTATCAATTAATCACAAACCTGTCACTCAATTTTCAGTAAAAATAGTCACAATAACTTTTCTATATATTTTTTTAAGACTCAAATAAGAAAGGAAAAAAACGAAGATATATGAATAATTCCATACAATTAAACAACACTGAACAATAAAAGGCTCTACAAGTATGAAAAAAAAAAAAAAAACATAATGACTCTACATTTAAAGCTTAAGTGACAAATCAAGATTGGAAGATACTTCTTTGGAGGTTTCTTCTGGCATGGAATGATCACCAATTTTTTTGGTTGCAGGAATTGCTCTGTTTCCAAGTTGGCTTGATGAAGTGGTGGCAGCATTTGCAAAAAGAGAAAGTGTTCCAACATTGGCATTGGCATCACTGTTTATGACTTGGCTTGATGAATTGGTAGCAGCATTTGCAAAAAGAGAAAGTGTTCCTACATTGGCATTACCATTACCATTCTCTTGCCTTAAACTTAGAGTTCCATCACTCTTCATAATTGGATAATAACCTTTCACAATTTCAAACCAATCAAATATTGACGAATTCGGTATCGTCCCACGAACTTGTTTCAACCAAGAATGATCATACCTTGTGGTCCAAGGATGCTTGTGAATCATGGAATCAGTTTGGACCCTGAGTGCCCTATTGAAAGATCCTCCATAAGGGGAATGAGAGTTTTAAAAACTAGGATAAGGGTAGTAAGGAAAGTGTCCAAAACCACTAACATCAAAGGCTTGGCGACATTTTGCAAGAGCACGTTCTTGTTTATGCGCGTTTTGGTGTCCCCCCAAAGCTTGCGAGGTAGGAAACTCTCTCTTGAATAGTTGCATGAGAAAGTCTTTGCTTCTTCTCATCATCTGCACCTTTAGAGTCACAAAGAGATGAATCAACCACCACCTTACTTGATTGTTGTTCTTGAGCCTTATCATCCTTTGAAAGCTTCATGAAATCCATCAACACCCCCTTGTTTGAATTAGAAGCCTTTTCTTGTTCAGGCTTGAGACCCTTCTTCTTGCTGATTTTCATCACAAATTGCAACGAGAGAGAAAAAAAATTAAGACAATATGGAAATTTTGAAATTGGGAATTAGAATTATACAAAGAGAAGGCGTGGACAAGGTTAGTTATTTTTGGATCAATGCTATCATATCTACATCAATAAATAAGAACAGAATCTCGTGTTACCGTTATTTTTTCCAATTAGTGCAGGGTAAAATATTAAAAGATCAACTGAAAATCAAGTATTATTTCCAAGTACTTCAATCACCAAGCATTTCCATTTTCCAATTAAAATATCAATTAGTGTAATGTTACCGTTATTACATCCAATTAGTGCAGAGTAAAATATTAAAAGATCAAGTAACATTGCCAAGTACTTCAATCACCAAAACTTCCATATGTAAACCAGAGTTGGCACGAGTGATGTTAGTAAATCACAGCTTTGATGTAGTTTTTCACATGATATCAAACGCGTTAGAAGGCAAATCGGTATATTTGAAACTTATTGTACTACTGAAATTAATTGGACATAATAATATTTCTTCAGTAGAAAAATATCAATTAGGGTATATGCAATATTTTAAAGTAAGTTTAATAGATATACATTATTAGGTTAAATTGTGATTTTATTTTTATGTTATCAACTAAAAAGAAATTATCATTGGTATAAATTTTAAAATAATTATCATAAAATTAATAAACTTATGATTTATTAGTATAATATATTTTTACCAAATATAGCGGTTTATTATTAGATGACAAGGTGAAAACATTCTTATATATTTATTTTTTGCTGCTAAGAAATGTATAAAAAATAAAATTATTTTAGTGAAAAAAGTAAATGACTCCGAGTGTGTTTGATTTGCGATAAAGTGTGATATTAGATAGGACAATTTTAGTTATTTTATGTTTGATTTTAAAAAATATAATTGGACAGATAACTTAATAATAATAATAATAATAATAATAATAATAATAATAATAATAATAATAATAATAATATTGGACAGGTTAAATATGTTGACTCAATGAGTTCAAAACGAGTTCATGGATTGAAGACTTTTTACCTCATTCAAAATGATAGATTAAACAAGTTAACGAGTTAAACTCATTTTGCTGCTGCTACTAATTTCCCTTCTTTTAAGAGCTTCTCCGGGTATCATCGATAGTTTTCTTCCAATATATGATCTACTAACAGTGGAAACAAACCATTATCATTGCCTTTCCTTTATGAATGTTTTTGTTTTTATCAACCTTGTCCATGTGATAATTCATGACAAATTAACAATAATTTAACAACATATGTAAAATAAATACCATGGTAGTAAAATATTTAATTAGAATCTTAATTAAATATTTTTAACATTTTAATTGAAAACAAATGGCCCTTGTTTCGAAAAATATCATTGAAATTTTTTCTGGTAGGTCGAGTCTTTTTTTCAATGCAACTCATCGTCCAACTTATATGTTTTTTATTTAAAAAATGTAAGTTGTGTATTATAAAACTCACATATCATCTATTTTTTTTTTTTACAAAAAGACAACTGATAACCCTTCTATTAAAAAAAATCTTTATGCAAGTAGTATCTTAAACATATGACTTTATTAAAACAAAAAAAGCTTATTTTTTTGGTAATAAAAAATAAATTTAATAATAAATTATAATTAGAAATAATTTCATATTGAGAATATCACTTTTCACCCCTCCTCATACGAATAAAAGTATAGGAAATTATAATAAAAATAAAAGTTACAACTTGGTTATGAATCAACAATACTTTTGAATAATTTTTCAAAACTTCTAACAAACATAAAAATATAACTTTTTCATGTTTACATTCGCAAAAAATTAACTTTTACGTTGTGAAACAAATGAATTAAGTGAAAATTCCATGTTCAAAATATACAAATTTTTAATCAATAATGATTGATATAAGTGATAATGATTTGTATCTCCTTAATCAAGTGGTTCAAGATTTGAATATTGACATAAGATATGAAATAAATTGTGTTGAGAAAAAAATACATATATATATATATATATTCATAATTTTTGATGAATATTAATTAGTGCTTCAAAGAGGACTAGTTCATACCAAATACAATGCTCATAAAAAGAAAAATTATCCAGGCCTTTATAAACTAAAAGTTTTCAAGGTTGGACTACTATTTTTATCACCTAAATTTATGCCCAGTAGAGATCTGGGGTCGAATTATAGAAATCTCCTAGGGACTTGTTATTTCCACATCTATTTTTGTTAAGTTAACACCTTAAATTTTCATTTTTATTATAAAAGTACCTTTAACCCCCTTAATAACATAATAAAAATATGTTTTTTTTTGTATAAAATGATAAAATATTGTCAAAATACATTACGAAAATATGTTTTCATCACTCAAAATCATTTCTAAAAAGAACAAGGGTGTGAACTTAACAAAATCAAGTGTGATAATAAAAAGCCCAATCTCTTACCAAGTCATGATTACAGGTACAATTATGAAAGTGAAAATCCATCAACTCATCAAGATCCTGCGAGCATGCGGAAAAAAATGGACAACCATGACGACTGATGTCTCATCCCAACACACTTCCCAGCGACGTCGTTCCTCAACAAGCCAAAAACGACTCGTCGTACAATCCATCTCCCAGCAGCATCTGGGAGAAAGAAAGAAAGAAAGCACACTCTCCCTCGCGGCGAGTGTGAACACCAAACGACGGCGTTCGCAGCAAACAGAGTCTCGAAACCCTAGTTCCCTATTCCTCCCATGTCCTCCGAAGACATCACTCTCGTCCCCGACCAGAGGATCGAGAATGGTCTCAATTCCCCTCTCGTCTTCCAAGACGACCCTCTCCGCTTCAATTGCCCCACTCCGCACCAGCGTAGGGTCGGCGACCCGCCTCCTAAGACCCGCGAACTTGGCGCCTTCATCGGCGACAACAAGATGTTCATCGACCGCGACCGCTTCTTCGCCGCCGCCCAGAACCCCGAATTCCGCCGCTACGCCGACTGTTCCGCCCGCCGCGACCCACCCTACGCCCGCAATTGGAGCGCCACCGACGATGACGAAGAGTCCGATGACGAAGATGACGACGACGACGAAGCGGATGACACCGTAGTAGGAGGACTCGTCGGTGATGGAACCAAAAGCGAACTTAACGTTAATAATAACAACAACAACGATGGCGCTAATTTACCTGCTGTTGCAAACGGGAAAGCCCACTCTTACGGTATGAATTAATAAAATAGAATTGGATCTTTGATTAATTATCTTCAGAATGTGACTTTTTTCTTTAATTTTTTTTCTTCTGAATGTGGTAGTTTCTGGAAGAGAGCTATTGGTGAAGGATGGTGGTGATATTGGGCAATTGGTGCATAGCAATGTGAGTGGTGGTGATGAAGATCATCGGCAAGAGGGGTTAGGTAAGTCTCAGAATTCAGTTACCGTTGCTGAAACTGACTGTGAGGAGTACTATTCGCACTATCTTCAAGGCGGCGAAGGGGCTTCTGGGCAGAAAGTGATGGTGGATGACAGTGGTTGTGGGTTTAGTGGGAGGAAGGATGCTATGTATTCGAGCGAGTCAGGGGAGTCACTCAGGGCAATTCTTTCAGATCCTGTCACGTAAGTCTTAACTCGTTTTATAGCCTGAGGATTGACAAACAAATAAATAAATAAATAAAGTTTTAGTGGATAATGGGTTTTTTCTTTTATGTTGTGATTGTTGAGATTAGGTGGTGTTATGCAAGATAAGAGTAGCTTTCCTGATTTGCTATTCATTTTTTATGCATATGTTCTTCAACCAAGCCTTGGCGTTTAGTTAAATCTAATTGGCCCTGAAATGGCATGCAAAGTTCATGTTTAGAACATAAAAGCAGTGTGCACTTGTATTCCCATTTTAACCAGCTTGTTCCTACAAACCATACTTTTTCTTTCCTTTACAAGAAGCTCTTCTCTACCAGTTTGGTATTGTTGTCTTTCACAAAACCTATGTGATGAGAAAAAAGAAGCAGCTTTAGTTCTGGTCATTTACAAATCATGTAAAGTTCATGTTTGGAACATAAAAAGCATTGTGCATTCACATCCCCATTTTACCCAGCCTGTTCCTAGAAACCATACATACTACTTTACTTGTAGGCATCTCCCCCCACCCTTTTTCTTTCCTTTAGAAGAAACTCTTCTCTACCTGGTGTTTTTGTCAGACAGAAAATTTGTGTAATAGGGAAAAACCGAAGAAGAAGAAGCTTCAATTCTGGGCATTTTCTAAACAATATACTCATTATACTGGGTACTTCTTGGGATTATATATTAATTAGCATCAGTTGATCCCTTGTGTAAAAATCTTTGTCCAACTTGTTGAAAATAGGTCCTAGTATTGTGTATTTTTCCCTTTTAATTAAGATTTAAGATCTAATGATGCAGAATATAAAAAAAAAAAAAAAAAAAAAACAAATTTGGTGTTTTTACATTTGTTCCTTTTGTGCAAGCATATAATAACATAAGTTTGACCTGCTGATATCTTGTTGGCATCTTGCTTATTCATTCTTATTACTAACTTCTTATATTTGATTGATGCCATACTCTGAAAATAAAGGGGTGCTCTTATGGATGATGCTATGATATTACCATGTGGACATTCATTTGGTGGAGGTGGAATAGAGCATGTTATTAGAATGGTGGGTTCTAAGCCATCAAATGCCATAATTTTCAGCTGACCTTTTCTGTGACTAAGTCATCTGAAAAATGTTATTAAATATGGAGCTGGTAATTTTCAACTTCTTTTTCTCATATATATGCCTCCACACAGTAGAATGGCAGGAGTCTCAAAGCTTCTAGTGACTGTATTGTAAATATATACTTCTTTGCGAAATAATTCAGCCGAGACACAGAAATAAGCCTATTTACTTGCTTTTGTGCATCCTACTTTGATCTAGTGTAACTGATTATCTTCTGCATCTTACACTTATCATCTATTGGTTTTTTGTGCTTTTGATATGATCTTTGATCACATTTTACTTTTTCCACATTGCATGTGTATTTAAGTTTCTCTTTACATAACATTATAAAATTTGTCACAATTTTACACTTAGGAAAGAATGGGATAATAGTTCTGTTGTTTACCATGTTGAACTGAGACAAGTAGAATCTTCTGCTTTTCTCATGGCTGAGTGTCAAAGTATTGAAGTTAAAATGGCTGATTTACTTGCAAGAGTATACAGTTGGGAATCCAGGTGAAAGCCACTTTTTTGTGTCTGCTGCCCCCTTCTGCGGTGAAGATAAATTGTCTATGGATCAATTTTGATCATAAATTTGGTTTAGAGCTTATAGTTTCAATACAATTTTAAATTGAGAATAAAGATTAAAGGTGTATTTTGACTCGGCAGTGGGAATAGGGAAAAGCCCACATGTCGTTCATTATGGAGAAACTATATGTGGTACTCCTTAACCTTGTATGGTTTTGGAAAGTGATTTTTAAAAACAAGGTTAACACTCACTTATGAGTCTAGGAGATATGAATTAAGTGATGCTTTGAGTAACTTAGATGGGCAGTCCACAAAATCTGAAATGTGATTTTTTTTTTTTGAATATGGAAAAATTATTGAATGTGTTTTGAGAAGACAGGTACTGAATTTTTAACAAAGTTGATTAAAAAATTCAAGTGGAAGAATATAATATAATAGGTTTGATAAAAAAATCAGTGAATGAGAAGGGACATTGTATGCAACTTTATTTTTGTAGTAGATTACCCAAGACGACAAGTTTGGGGAATTCCCTGTATTTATCTGTAATATTAATAGACTATAAGTTCAAATTAATATGGTGATTTCACTTGTCCGTATATCTGCGGGTTGCTAATCAGCCCAAAACTGGTTGCAATAGAAGTGGAGAGGTACACATGGCTCCCACATATTAAAATTACCTGGCCTGTTTTGGTTAGTGACTATTAGCTAGCTGGTTTCAACTTGGGTTTCTTATTAGAAAAATTCATTTTTCATATCAGAAATTACTTTTCTTGTTCAGGATTTACCATGTTGTCATTAGCTAATATAATTGTTGTGTGATGCATTCTCAGAAAGCTTGCTGCACTTGTTCTCAACCCACAACTGAGGAATCAATATCTCCAAACCTATGTAAGCAAAAATTCAATTAGTATTTGTACTCAAATTATGCCCCATTTTGTTTTCCCTTGAGTGCACTGTATATATACATTATACTGCAAATTATGTATATATTAACAGTCTGTGTCTTAGGTTTTTGTACTTAAGAAATAAAGTAAAAGCTATGCAACTAATTCCTTGAATATTGACTGGTTTTGAAAATGATAATGCAATAACACTGCATAAAAGATATCTCAAAGTACAATGCATAGTAATACTATGTTGAGCAATTCTGATTTTCTTGCATTTTTTTTCTCGGGGTGCTGGCTACCTTGATCAGCACTTCGGATTGCTGTGCAGGCATATTGCCGTGAAGAGGAGTCACAATTTTACCGGTCACCTAAAAGAAGAAGAGAGAGATTTGATCAGGTGTTTATCTCCATTCCCATACCATGTGTATACCTTTATAGAGTGAGAAATGGAGATGAAAAGAAAATCAGGGACCTATTTTGCTGTCTTTAAGTTACTATGTTTTTCTTTGACATTTCCCCCATTTTTTAATATGAAATATATTTTACATTAGGACAGGGTGGTTTTGGAGATTCGGTTGGTATGGAACCATCAAGGAGTAGAGGTGTTCAGTTTCCATTTGCTGTGATGGACCGGGTTATCATAAAGGTAGTGTGTGAACTGGTTTGATTTTACTTACAAGTGTTTTTACCTTTTTTCTGAAAAGGAAATAATTAGAGAAAAAATTAATCAGGGAAATAAAAGGACACCACAACGCTTTGTTGGGCGCGAAGCTATTGTTACAACGCAATGCCTGAATGGATGGTTAGTGACTTTATATATTTTTTCCTCAAGCAGTTAATATCCAATCTTTGTTTGCTATGTTAATTTAGTATTTCTTAATATATAACATGCTAATCTATTCATTGTTTCATAAAACTGACCAAATATAATATAGTGGGAGTGAGTTCTGTTGTTATCAATATTATAAATAATTTATAATGAAATATTAAAAGGCATTATATATAAAAACTGAGTAGCCACGGGTTGGTTTGGGTTTAGGAGATATTTTGGTACAAACCGATCAATGTTAATCAACTTGCATTGGTTTGGTTTTTTTCAAAAAAAATTGGCAACCTGAACCAAACCAACCTGATCACATTCATGTTAGTTTGGATTGGTCATCGGATCACCTAATAAAAAAAAAAGGAAAAATAGGAAAATAATAGAGAAAATTTAGAAAATCATAATTAAAAAAAAGAGAATTAATGTATAATATTAAGTGAGAATTATAAAATTACACAACATAAAAAAAAAAAAATAGTATGAGTTTGGGTTGGTTCGGATTCTTCATGTTCAAATCCAATACCCGAACTGATGTCACAGGTTTACAATTTTTAAATCCAAACCGAATTGATGATCCAAACCAACCCGAATTTTTCCTTGGTTTGGTTTGGATTGGATTCATCATGTCATTGGTTTGGATTGGACCCATGGCCACTGCTATAAAAGTGCTAGATTTAACAATATATTTTTTCATGATTCCAGCTGTCAATTTTCTAGAGGTTTTCCCAATAGAAAAATATGACAAACCTGGTACCAGCATGTTGTGTTGCTTTTGGGGAGCTGGCATGCAGAATTGAATTTCATTGTGGCATTTGGTTTTGTTTCGACAAAGGAGAGGGGAGGGGGGTTAATAGAAAATTTTCTTCACATATTGTAAAACTTAATAGCATATTCGTGGATTGAGATCTGGAAATAATTATGTGCATCATGATTAAAATGTAACGCTGTTACAAAGGAAACATGGTTGACATTCTTGTTACGTTACTTTCAAGGAGATACGTAAAACTTGGTTCTGTTTTTAACAAAGACATATGTACAGGTATGTGGTGAAGACATTGGACAATGCAGAGAGTGTAAAGTTGCAGTATCGATCCCTTGCCAAGGTTATGGATTATCCTTCAAAACCTGCAGCCTCCAGCAAGATGCCACCTAATTGGCTTTAGATCTGCACTTCTGCAGCACAGTTTCGTTATCAAATACTTCTACACCAAGCTGATGCCACTAGATTTTTAGCGTTCAATCGCTGACATACCTACAAAAATTCTTCTTTGTAATTCCATTGTTGTATTCCTTGCGAGAAAACTCTGCTAGCTGCTGAGTTTGTAAGTATAGAAACCTTTCCATGCTTTGTGCTAGTCAAGATTTTAGTATCTGCGTAATCATTTTGTTATAGATACACTGACAGAATATATATCCTCTTCTTTATTTTTTCTACATGAACAGATAAATATTCGAGTGGAAATGGTTATGACCATTATTAAACCATATTCGGCAATAGACCTTGATGAGCTATAGTAACATTTGTATTGTACCATCATTAAATTTTAATACTTTTTAAGAAATTAATAGTCAAAAATAGTCCTGTACCACAATATAAATTATTTGTTATAAATTTAAAATATAAGAATATTTATTTATTCTAAGTGTTAATTATAATATAAAATAAATATTTATCTTGTGCAAGGCACAAGCTAATATATTAGTCATCTATATCTATAATTCTTGTAATAAAAATTACTTAAATATGCTTCCTATTTCTTTATGTATATATAAAACATTTAATATTAAAATAACTTTTCATATTATCATCTCATTCTACTTTTATCCCATTCTTATATCATATTTTATCTTATCATATTTATCCCATGTATTATAACGAATTATA
>PYAF01000745.1:354455-365647 GCA_007407185.1 Glycine tomentella | reverse complement strand
GATATTAAATACATACATTGACAATGTTTTATCATGCATGACAATCATTATAAATATAATTTTTAAAATAGTTATCATAAAAGTTAACAATTTTTTTTATTAACAAATGATAATTTGTTAGTTTTGTTAATAAAGAGAATCAAATCTTCAATCATTTCTCTATTTCTATACTTCCTTAACTATTATCATTGAATCAATTGTAGTTGAATAGTGATAATGTAAAAATACTTTATATTATTGGTGTATTATATATTGCCTACTTTCTTTTGAAATAAAATTTATAAAAAAAATTAAAAGTTAATTAAAAATAAAAGAACAACGCAAACTGTCAACAAAGGAAAAAAAAAAACAATGCAAAAAAGTGAAAAACAATTTCCTGAAAGAGCGGATTCCTCTATGTGCAACAAAACTACTGATGAACTTAAAACAAACGTACAAACTCCCCGGAAAAGAAAAAAAAAAAAATCGACTCTAATAAAAAAGTTGCAGGCTCATCGGATCTACAAAAACCAGTGGCCAGTGGAAATTGAATACCCCATTAACATGACAAAATTCACCCTTAATTTGAAAATTTATACTTTATCTTATAAATAGTGTTTACAATTTTTTTAATTTAAATTTACTCAGTATTTTATTTATATACATCAAGATTAACGTTATGTATATTTGTAAAATTCATTTTCTTATTATTTTTTAAATTTTACAAACTTGATATAAACAATAAAAGTAATTAATTGATAGTAATGATTCAAATGAAAGAAGTTTAAAATGACATGCGAATCTTTGATTGCTTTTCTTCAAATAATACATATCAATCTTTAAGAAGAATAAACTAAGAAATCACAAATTTGAATTTTGAGAAGTGTGCCCATATAATGAAACGGAAAAACAAACATATTCTAACTCATTCTCACCAATATAAATTTTAATTTGATATATACAAATAATATTTTTTTTATTCAATTTTTATGATATATAAAGTATCTTTCTTCATCGAATTAAGTTTTGAATATTCTTTTTATTAAAATGACTTAAATGTTATTTAAATATCCTTAAAACGAAGTTATTTTTGTACAAAAAGAACTCTAATCTTTTACATCCAAACCAGATGAAATATTAGATAATCAAATGAATAAGTAGAGGTTTCCTCTCTATATGTGTGTGTTTGGTTAATACATAGTTTTAGTAAGTTATTTGTTTAAGCAAAATATAAGATCATATGTTGTTCGTGAACGAAGATATTGAATGTAGAATTACTCTTCCCAAATCCCACCAACAATTCGTTTAGGAAGTTAGGTAAAACATGGCGGATGGCTGGATTGAAGAAGCTAGCACAGTTGTTAATAAATGTTGAACCATTTTGTTGCTTTCTTGTTCTTTTGGAAATGTTAAACAGGGGTATATGGCTATAGGATTTGACGCTAATCAGGGGAAAATGAGACATGGATTCATTGAAGGCAACATAGTAGTTTTTTATATTTGCAGTCACCAACCCAACTTGTTCCCATTCCATGGTGTTATTATTTGAATCGAGTAATTGCATTTTAGGGCCATAATAATGCAAATAATGCCGTACAAGACTACAAAATTGAGGTGGACAAAATAGTAAAATACACTTGTTTATAGATGGGTTGGTGCAATGAACGGTGGCGCTCGTGCCACCTACCATTTCAACTTAGACCATTTTATAGTTTTTATTTCTTGGACAAAACTATTTTTACACCATTTAAATGTTTCAGTGTTATTCCATTATTTAGAAGCCCAAAAAGAAAATTGAATATACAATTTTTTTTATCGACAAATATTAATTTGTGACTTTTTTCTCTTAACTTTTGTTTTATTCATTCAACCCATCTTATATCTTCACTATTTTATTTATTTATATATATATATATATATATATTTCAGGAAAGTAAAATATTATTCATTTGTTTGTGACATGCTACCACAAGATTAGACACTAAAAAGATCCAGATTCTCCTGGTCTTACTATGAACTATGAAGGGAGCTTGATGTGATGTTCGGATAAAAGGTTTAGGTAGTGGCCAACCTTAACAAATTAAAAGAAGTTAGCAATTGATAAAAAAAACTCACAGGTGCATCACCTTGCTCTACCTACCACCTTTTTTTCGGCCTTGTCAGGAACAAAGGGTCTAAATAAATAGCCTTGTATAACGACTCTAATTAACTCACCCTTTTTGTCAAAACCTCTCAACGTTTGCTCACCCCAACTCTTCTTCCAGTCTCTATCTCCATCTCCATCAAATTTAACTAGTAAGATCTCTCTCTCTCTCTCTCCCTCTCAATCCAATGAGTTGCTAACTGTTCTTTATTGATTTTTTAATTAGCCTTTTAGGTGCTTATTATATCTAAGACAAATATTGTTTGTTTTGTGAATTTAATTTCAGTGGCTACTGAAGAGGTTTTGGTTGATGAAATCACTTACCCTTCCAAGATCACTACCACCAAGCCCCTATCTTTGCTTGGCCATGGTAAGTTGCTTATATCCTCTACTTGAAACTTGGTTCCTACCCTGCTCTTCTATTTTTTTCTTTCTTAATTTGATTTTGAAGATGGGATGAGGTCTATATTTTTTAGTGTTCCTTTATGCTAATGTTTTCACCCTAGTTAATAATCGAAGTAATAAACTTAAGGCATAGACTTTCAAATTTTTATTCCGGACCAATATAACTACTGGAGTATTTGCTAGGATTTGATTCATTTATGAGTAGCAAGTAGACACAACTTGATTTCCTTGTTTGGCCAGGAATCACCGACATGGAGATCCACTTTATCCATGTGAAATTCTATTCAATCGGGGTTTATTTGGAGCCTGAAGTAGTAGGCCACTTGGAGCAGTTCAAAGGAAAATCTGCAAAGGAGCTGGAAGAGAACGATGAGTTCTTCAATGCTCTCATTTCTGGTAAGTTATGATCCATAGTATCCCTAAAGTACTGTCAAATATGAAAATATCTCTTTAATAAGAACCCATCTATTCATTAATCGATATCAATGGCCTAATAATGATATAACAATATAATTTAATAGGCATGTCCCATCAGTATAGATTTTTTTTACACTATCAACTACTCAAAAGTCATTGCACACTTATCGTACAGTTTGTAATTAGATGACAATACAATAAATCTTTACACCGTTTGTGCATATATTATTTATTCACAATTACATACTCCCGTGGAGAAGTTATTGAATGACCAATGTATGTAATGTACAGCTCCGGTGGAGAAGTTTATTAGACTTGTGGTGATCAAAGAGATCAAGGGTGCACAGTATGGGGTTCAGATTGAGACTGCTGTGAGGGATAGGTTGGCAGCTGAGGACAAATATGAGGAGGAAGAAGAAGAAGCTTTGGAAAAAGTTATTGAATTTTTTCAGTCCAAGTACTTCAAGAAACATTCAGTGATCACATACCATTTCCCAACAAATTCTGCCACTGCTGAGGTAAAGTAGCAGCATCAGCATATTGTTGATTACATTGGAGTTAGTTAACCTTAGCAAGTGGCTTAATTGTTTATTGTGTTTGTTGTACAGATTGTGGTGTCTTTGGAGGGGAAAGAAGACTCCAAGTATGTGATAGAGAATGGCAATGTGGTAGAGGCTATTAAGAAATGGTACCTTGGTGGCTCAAGTGCGGTGTCATCCTCAACCATTCGATCTCTTGCTAGCACTTTCTCGCAGGAGTTGTCCAAGTGAACATACATAACTTTGTATTATTGTGTAATCTTGGGGATCTGTGATTTGTGTTGCTAAGTTGTGTAGTAAATGGAATTTTCTCCACACAGTGTTTGCGGATTTCTGCTTTTGAACTTTTCGGAATAATGTTAATCTTGGTATGACTTGCTAAATTCTTAAGTGCTCTAGGTATGATTATTCTTCATGCTGTTAGAACACATACATAACAAACCAACGCCTACACTACAAGTCTGAGTTTTTACTTATGATGGTGAACACATTTTTTTTTAGGCTAACAGAGATAACTTTATTGCTAAAAAGGGCAAGGTTTATGCACAAGATGTGCCCAACCCCACCCCACAAAAGATTCACGAAATAAGTTCAGATAAAGCCCAAAAGAAATAAAAAGCCGTAACCACCCAATGGGCAGTTACTTCCCGCACCTCCAATGTTTATTCCTGTACCTTTTTAAACTTCTGGAACGCCTAATCCATAATGTAAAGTTACATTCTGCAAACACCTTTTCAGAATGTAAAACTTACATTCTGAAAAGGTGTTTGCAGAATGTAATTTTACATTATGGATTAGATGCAAGAAGTAATTGTCCAACTTGTGACACACACGCACACAGGGCACGTAGCCAAAAAAAAATATATAAAAAAAAACCTGTGAAAAAGCCTTCACCCCTCTACGAAAGAGCTACAAAACGCACCAGGGACTAAACATGCTAGAAGTCCATGCTATAAGATCAGGCGATACAATTGCTTCCTGCACTTAATTTTTTCTACCTGCACCTCCTTATTTTCAAATGCTCTCCATGGAACCTTGCCCATCCTTAATTTCTAACTTAAGCATTGAAATCTTTGTATGTTGTCACCACCTCCATAAACTACCTTGATATGAAACAATGAAAACCATCTACTAGCCCCCATTCAACCTCGGACAATAGCTAAGGAAACACTACATTAGAATAAAATAAATAGGTTTAATTATTAATTTGATCCTTTTACTAATTTAGAATGTTAAATTAGGTTCTTTTATTTTTGAAGGTTTCAATCAGATTCTTTATTTTTTTTAAATGTTTCAATGTAATCATTTTGGTCCAATTGAGGTTGATGACATTAAGTTACAAATTCTGCCGGAAAGAATCATACTGAGACATTTTAAAAAAATAAAGGACTAAATTGAGGAATTAAAGGACTACATTGAGGGATTTTAAAAAATAAAAGACATGATTGAAACTTTCAAAAATAGAAGGACTTAATTGAACATTTTAAATAAATAAAGAGACCAAATTAATATTTAAATCTAAAAAATATTAATAATATATCGTAAAGAAAAATATGTCATCTTTGTGCAGTGCGGAAGACTAAAAAGGTAATACAGCACACAACAATATATTAACTATAAATTATAGTACTAGTTTTATATATTTTTCAATTTCCAAATCGAAAACATGGGGTCAAGATCAAGAAGCATTTAACTTTCTACTTGGAGGCGCTCGTTTCTTCAGGGATAGTCTTGCATTTATATATATATATATATATATATATATATATATATATATATATATATATAGTGTTTCAGTCTCAAATCTCAATCTTGCACTCAACTTCACATGTGCAAACAAAAATTACCTTCGGGTGCAACTGTCTTAATCTTGTAATATAAATAGTTTACCTACTTAATGCATTTGTAGCTGTAAGATTGTATGCTTAGTGGACCAACACGGTTAATCCAGCCGTAGGCCATAGGACCCTCTTTTCCAACTTAAGCCAAAAGGAAACAAAGGAAAGCAAGCAAAAAATGACAACAAAAAAAACTTATCCCATAATCTTCAAATTGAAGGAAAAAGAATATAGTAAAAAAAGAGCAATTATTAATTCATTATCAAACAGGTACGAGAGGAGGGGAAGAGAGACGATGGTGAGTGGTCCATCTTTGAATAATGCCTTAAAAAAATGTCCATTTCAAGCTGCAGAGTATCCTCAATTCCCATTCATTGATTGCAATCCACGGGTAGTGCTGAATGAATTTTTATTTTCAAAATGTGGGGCCTAAGAAGCCCACAAAGGATATTTAGAGGAGCTGCAGAAAGAAATATTGAGATTCCATTATGTGAACAGAAGAACAATCATGATTAGTGGGTGTTTTATATGCTCTTCTACTCAAATTGCCCTTCAAATCAAACAGGGAAAGGAAAAAGACTAAATGGGCAAAATTAAGTCTCCTTTATCTAATGACTAATTTGGACAATGGTTCTCTTTTCTTCTCATTTGCCTTCCACTCATCAGATTTCTGTAGGTAAAACTTTCACACATCATGTTTTGTAATAAAACCAAGAAGGATTTTAATGTTGGAGTAGACCATAGGTTAATTAATTCCATGTAGTCATGTAGGCATTATGATAGCCTACAACTTCCAGTTCAATAAAAGGTATTGTAGTTCTGACCTCATTCATTTGATCTTGAGAAACTCAAATTTCCATCTATTTTGAGCAGATATTTAGTTCATTCTAATGAATAAACAACAGATTTTTATAGTCTAATTGTCCCAAAAGTTTAAGCTTTTAGGTGATTGCATGTGAATGGTTGCAGTAGCAAGGATTGAACTCTAGGCCACTTGATTATAGATGGTCTAATACCATGCAATGATCCAACCCTGCACAAAAGCTTCAGCTATTAATTGAGCATACATAAATAGATTTATAATCTTTAACATAGGTTAGGTTGGTAGTAACTAGTAAGTCAAACCAGTTTACTTACAGCTCAGTTGGAGTTCAATTTTTTTATCAGATTGAGTTTGAACTAGACCTCACTTATCTCAGCTACCTTCACTATCACTTCTACCCCAGAGCATAGATGTGTGAAATTTCACCATAAAAATTAACTCGTGTCAACTGCTTCAGCAATAGGCCAATCACGAAACAGCATAAGAAGACAAACACAAAATGTATACATCTAAATCTGTGCAAGTTTAAACAATCTACTTGTTGTGAACCAGTTATTTCATTCTCTCTAAGCCAGTTCATAGTATATAACCACCAAGGCTAAGGGTTATTATAGGAGCCTCTGTTCAAACCATGCTCAACGTAACTCTTTTCTATTTATTTGCAAATTACTAACCTTGAAGTCCAACAAAATAAGACCAGAGAACTTGACCACAATATGTCCCCTACTCATCTTGTGATATGATACTTGTCATCAATCTCTAGTGGATACTAAAGAAGATTTACACATGGGAATTGGGATAAATGCCCGAGTCTTTCAGCCTATAAGTGGTGGGTTAAAATGAGAGAGAATTTAAATAAGGCTTCGCTTGATTGACAAGAGTACTATAAAAGAATAAAGACAGATTTCAAATTTTCAATTGTATTGATGGCATCACCATGACAACATATTGGTTACCATAATACTCTTGCATCCTGACTCATGAAATGGATGTTGTACTTCAAAGAAAGTTGGCGTATGGAAGCTTGACTAGATAAGTAACGTGAAAAGAAAAAAGATGTTTCTCTTTATGCCTTGTGAAGTGTGATCTACATTAAAATGGACAGAAAACTAATTTTGAACTTTTTTTAAAAATACCAAATGTAAAGTAATTTCGAAAGTGTAACAACTATCTATCTGTGCAAACACTTTGAATAATAATTGACTAGAGAGTCTGGCACATGCCTCCCACGTGGAAAGATATAAGTTCTCACTTCTGCTTTTATGCTTATTGCTTATTGACAAGTTTATGATTTAGATTTGGAATCAGATTTCCGACTGTCTTTTTGAGTTGCTTATTCAGGACTTGGTTTAATCTCTGTACTAATTAAGGTTATTTCGATTGAAATATTTTGGACCATGTGAATTTCCCTTTATCAAAGAATATGCTACTCACATGGAAGGGGAAAAGAGCATTTGTGTTTGCTTTGACATGCAGAGCAAATAAATGGTCTTTCATGGGATGTCTGATTGATGGTCTTCTGAGATTGATTGCCAAGTCACATGCCATTCAGATTCTGTCATAAATTTAGTTAGTTCTACAATGATCCAAATGCTGATCTTGAACTAAAAATATAATATCTACTTAAATATGCATTAACTACTTCATTAACTTCTGAAACCCACTTGAGCTAAATTCAGAAGATAATGAAAGACTTTAGGGAATTAGTCAAGAGGGAGAGGTGGGAGTAATTAAACTAAGTTTGAACTAGTCATTCATTAACAAGACTTTTTTTTTTCTCTTCTACTTTATGGAGACAATGCCATCATAGTATCCAAGTTTGAACTAGTCATTCATTAACAAGATTTTTTTTTCTCTCTTCTATTTTCTGGAGACAATGCCGTTGATCCAAGTATCCTACTAGTTGTGCGTAACTTGCTTTTCACTCTATTTACAGACAACAAGCATTCAAGATTAAGCACTATTTCTCATGTCAGGAAAACATGCACAAACACAGAATGGTCTATGAAACCATAATCCAAACATGCACTTTTCGGCACACTAATATCTACCCCAATATCTTCAATTCTCATACAATTACACAAATGCAAGGTAAACAAGAAAAAAGAAAAAGTTCCAAACTCAAGGCTAAAACCTATTAGTCTCCATTTATTCATCCGCTACTTCTCTCTAGTGAATTGAGGGTGGAGGGTTAAGTTTGCAATTAGCCAACCACTTCCACAGCCACAGATAAAGGCTCATGTTGATGTCGTCCTCCCAAGGCATTCCCTGCATGATGACTGGTTCCTGCAGCTACAGCTACAGCTCCAGAAATAGTTGTATGCTCAAGCAAAGATTGTCTGCAGTTAGGACAAGAGGAGTGTGAGAGGAGCCATGTATCTATGCACCTTACATGGAATCCATGGTTACATTTTGGCAACACTCTAACTTTCTCCCCATCCACAAACTCCCCAAGGCAAATTGGACAGTCTGTGGCTGCAATACTAGCACTACCTGAACCATAAACAACTATAGGGATCTGATGCAATGCACTCTTCTTTAGGCCTTTCGCCACCAAACGTGCCGCTGTCTCCTCTGGGGTCTCAAAAGCAAATCTGCGGCTGCATCTTAGAGCACATCTCACAATTGAGTTGAGCCCCAAAGCACATATAAGTGCACAAAGCAACGCGGCCAAGATAATCACCATGTTGGTGTCAAAATTTGCATCACCTGTGAAAGTCTCTCTTGTCTTATTCATGCTGCTTGGTGCAGGTGAGCTTGAATTTGTGTTGACAAGCAACAAGCGGTGGTGAAGAGCCATTATCTTGTGTCAGCCACTTCAAAAACACCAAGAATTGCAATTGTTAAACTCAGAATTTTTGTACCCTTTTGAATCAGTTGAAGTATCTATCTCTGCTGCTTGAAAAGCTTGGAGAATTGAGCTTGGAAATTTAGAAGCAAATAGACCCACATAGAGGCTTGAAACATCTTCTGGCTTGTGAAAACTCAAAACCTTTCTGTGATGTAACACTTCTTGCACTGGATGATTACTTGAGTGTTGTTGAGGACAGAAGAATTTTGATGCTTGTCAGAGAAGTGTACTACTACTAAAGCAAGCAACAAAAGTTCTGATTTTTTTCTTCTTTTTCTTATCAACAAGAAAATGAAGAAATAGAGAAGGACCTAAACCTTTTTGAGTTATGGCAATATCTGTCAGGAATCCCACTAGATAAAGGCTCTCAAAGAAGCATCTCTTTGGTTACAAGGAAAAGGAAACCACAGATGGGGTGGTGAACATCGAATTCTGAATAGTATCTGAGACTTTGGAGTATGAAAATTGAAAACCAACACAACAACTTTGTTATAGATACTATTATACTATTGAACCACACAAAACTCAATCTCTGACTCTCAAATCACTAATGGCATCTCCATTCAAATTCACATAATAGACCAAAGCCATCATCATGTAAACCACGACTATGTGGGCTGCGGAAGATTTTAATTGGTCTCACTTGCTTGTGAATTGTGATGTTTTCCCAACTGGAATGGCTGGAATTTTTCTTCACACTATTGAAGAGCACAAAATATAAGACTCAAATTTTGTGACACAAAAGAAGGTGTGGCTGTTTATGTTGTGTGGATATTATTATTATTATTATTATTATTATTATTATTATTATTATTATTATTATTATTATTATTATTATGGGGTGTTGTTTTTGTCTTGAAGTGGTTTGTAGTGTTTGAGGAGCTGCAAAAGAAGCAACTGGGACATAGATATTATGTTAGGAAGTGAAAGCAATACAGCTTCTTTGTTGTCCCCTTGCACTTATTATTTATTGCAAGAGATACTATATGACATGCAGATAATAATGATTTTAATCTTAGAAACGGAAAAGAGGGGGGAAAAAGCGGTTGGGAATTTTGATTATGGTACCTGAATTGATCCATCCTAATCAAAATTAGCTTATTTAAAGAAGCACTTATTCTCAGCACCAAATCCTTCCCCCACTCAACCATTAATTTAAAGTTGAGCCAATCTGTTCCCTTCATTTGTTGTGTTTTCTCATCCAACGTTCAGTGTTACATTGAGATTTAGATGTACTGCTGATTATGGGGCCTTTAATTATGAGTTGTGGTGTATCAACCACGTACGGTAAGAATAAAGTCAAGATAATTAAAATATAAAACGTGTTGAGTTATATGTTTTTTAATTTAATAAAGAAGATAATGTTGAAAGAAATCTTATGAAATACCAGAAAAATATATATATTTGTAGTGAGAAAATAAGTATAAATTATTAAGGCAAAATGTAAGATTATTAATAATTATAATATAATTAACAAAAATAAATATTATTAATTAATTTAGAACAAATATTTCATACTACCATGTTTTAACATAATTTACAATATAATCTTTAAATTTCTGCTATAAATAAAAATTTAGTGATTTTCATTTTATCAGAAATAAAGTCTATCAGTAACTTTTTAACTTACATATAAAGTGTATATGTCAAGAAAATACAAATATTTTCCGAAAAATATATATATAAAAAGAGAAAATATCTTTTTATTCCCTATGATTTTTGCCTAATGTTGTCAAGGTCCCTATACTTTCATATTGATAGAAGTAGTCTTCAAATATCTTTTAAAAAAGGTAAATTTAGTCTTTCTTTCATAAGAATTAATCGAATTTTTTTAAATTACAAGAATGATTAAATTCACATATTTTTTAAAATTTGAGAACCAAATTGGTTGATACATGGGGACCTTTATGGCTGAAAGTATAAGAGACTATAAATACTTTTTTTTAAAAAAATAATATTTAAAATTTATTTTTAAGTATTTATAAGTAGGTATTTAATACAAATTAACTTATAAATAAAATACATGAAATAAAAATGTATAAATTAAATTTGTATATGATTGATTGTTGAAGAAAATTGCAATCTTTAATTTTAGAAAAAAATAATTTTAACATTTTTTTAAGTTTATATATTTTGAGAAAGAAGAAAAGGATATGAAAAGAAAAATAATAGATGTAATGAGTATTGTGGTGGTAAG